>JAJPUD010008078.1:67984-95107 GCA_023553655.1 Myrmecobius fasciatus | reverse complement strand
CCCCTTTCTCCCTTCCCCCCTCCTCAGTACTTTGCTTTTGATGACCCTCTCCCCCAAACAATACTCTACCCTTTAGAACCCCTCCCCCTGTTTTTACTCCTTTCCCCTGATTCTTCTATTTTCCCTTCTATTAGTTTGTCCCTTACTTTTCCTCCTTTCCCTCCCACTTCCCTCTAGCAACAGACAAGTTTCTATGTGAAATCAAATGTCTGATATACACTTTTAGAGCCCAACCTGATGAGAGTAAGATTTACGTAGTGCTCGTCTCCCTCCCCTCTTTCTCTCAATTATATTAGGTTTTCTTTGCCTCTTCAAGTGATTTTACCTTGTTTTTACCTCCTTTTTTTTTTTTAGATCTTATTTTACCACTTTTTCCCTCTTTTCCCCAGTATGACAACCTTTTCCCCTCTAGTTCTCTTTTTCATATTATCAAGGTAATATTTAGTTAATTATACCCCCAAACTTTGAGTATCCCCCTAGTAAAAATAAAGTTCTCAAGAGTCCTTTCCTTTTTACCTTTTTATGCTTCTCTTGAGTTCTGTGTTTGGGTGTTGAATTTTTTGTTCAGATCCGGTCTTTTCATTAGAAATAGGTGAAATTCACCTATATCGTTGAATGACCATCTTCTTCCCTGGAGGATAATGCTCATTCTAGCTGGATAGGTTATTCTTGGCTGTAATCCAAGTTCCTTTGCCCTTTGGAATATCTGGTTCCAAGCCCTTCGATCCTTCAGTGTGGAAGCTGACAGATCCTGACAGATTCTAATTATTGATCCTTGGTATTTGAATTGTTTCTTTCTAGCTGCTAGCAGAATCTGTTCCTTGGTGCTATAGTCCTGAAATTTAGCCACGATATTCCTTGGGGTTTTAATTTTGGGGTCTCTTTCAGAAGGTGATTGGTGAATTCTTTCAATGGTGATTTTGCCCTTTGATTCTACAATCTCAGGGCAGTTTTCTTTCAGGATTTCCTGGAAGATAGTGTTTAGATTCTTTTTTTGATCATGGCTTTCAGGAAGTCCAATAATCCTTAGATTGTCTCTCCTAGATCTATTTTCTAAGTCAGTTGTTTTTCCTAGGAGATATTTCATATTTTCTTCTAATTTTTCATTTTTTTGTTTTTGTTTGACTGATTCTTCAAGTCTTAGTGAGTCATTCACTTGCATTTGTTCAATTCTTATTTTTAAAGTGTTGTTTTCTTCAGTTACCTTTTTAAGTTCCTTTTGTAACTGGCCAATTTGTTCACTGCACTCTTTTTCCACTTCACTAATTTTATTTTTTAATAAATTGGTGTCTTTTTCATATCTCTTTTGCAGAGTTATCATATCCTTCTTGCAAGATACTGTATCCTTCTTGCACTGATTTCAGTTTATTTTCCCATTTATCCTCCAGCTCTCTTTTGAGGTTCTTTATGCAGTCTTCCAGAAAGGCCTTTTGAAACGGGGACCAGTGATGGTCTTTGCTGTTTTTTTCTGGATTTTTGTCTAAAGAAACCTCTGTATCTGAGGTCGTTTCTTTGCCTTGAAAAAAGCTGTCTATGGTGAGAGCTCTCTTTTGCTTCTTCATCATTTTTTTTTTTTTTTTAGACAGAGTGGATGTCTCTTTAAGGTAGGGGAAAAAAAAAAACCTCGGCTGAAAACGCTTTGCTCTGGGGCACTTCGGCGAGTTGACTTAAGGTGCTGGGCCGGTGGGGGCTAGGACTAAGTCCGAATTACTCCTTAAACAAGGCAAGTCTGCCAGAACACCTGTCCCCAATCAGGGCAGAGTGTCCCGAGTGCCTCGGATAAACTCCAGGTGTTTGGAGTTTGGAATTTCTTCCAGGATGAGCTGAGCTGAGTCCCACCCTCACTTCCGGCCTGCACAGGGATCGTCTATTTGTCTCTCTGTCCGAGTCCGACTAACCTGATATGAAGTTCTCCAGAGAGCCGTGCCCAAATATTTCTGAGTTCGTTGACTTGAAGATCAGTTCAGAGGCTTATTTTATTGTTGATTTGAGAGAAGATTGGAGGAGAGGCAGAAAGTCACCTTTTCACTCTGCCATCTTGGCTCCGCCCCCCTATTTGTTATTTTCTTAAAAAAAAAAAAAAAAACAACCAAAAACTAGGGCAATTTATTTTTTTACGCTGTACAGGTTTAATTTGTGATTTCTTGAAATATAGCTCTGAAAAACCAGGCTTTAAACAAGTTCATTGTCTTTCAAATGGAGCTACTGGATTAGCCTTTAAAGCCAAATCACTCAGGCTCTTATTGAATGGCCAATAATAGCCCCTAACTCAAGTCTTCATTGCTTATTATTAGCATTTGATGGCTAATGATATCATTTACCCAGTCCTTAGTCAATGATGATCATGGCCTCATCCAAACTGTGATGGGGAAAGATCTTA
Organism: Myrmecobius fasciatus; assembly: GCA_023553655.1. Lineage (NCBI taxonomy): Eukaryota > Metazoa > Chordata > Mammalia > Dasyuromorphia > Myrmecobiidae > Myrmecobius > Myrmecobius fasciatus. Next base: position 92,727 of record JAJPUD010008078.1, on the reverse strand, counting down.
AGGTCAAGATCACTCACAACATCCTGGACAATCAATAGACATCTTGACTTTTGTCTTGTCACTGGAGAGTGTGAGGCTGATGTCCTTTTGAAGTTCTACTTCACTTAAATTCATTTCTTGCTCAAGTTAAGATATTATCCTCATGATGTCATTGGTTCTCTTTGAGAATGAAAGATGAACAATAACAATAACTATCTGATATTTTACAAATCTCTTAAACTACTTGGGTTTCTTTCTCATGTAAAAGGAAAGGGGATAGATAGGTGGCAAAGTGGATAGAGAGTTGAAGTTGGAATTAGAAAATGTGAGTTTAAATGAAGCTTCAGCTTCAACATATTAATTGTTGTCATTCTAGGAAGTCACTCATCCTGTTTGCCCTCAGTTTCCTTTTCTGTAAAATGAGAACAATAATAGCACCCATCTCCCAGAGTTGTTAGGAAGATAACATGAAATATTTGTAAAGTATCTTGAAAATCTTAAAGTACTATATAAGTAGCATGCATTATTATTAAAAATGAGAAAGTCAGACATAATAATTCCATAATCTCATTTTTAAATCCATAAAATTTTTACTGTATTAATAACCATCACAACAAAATAGAAGGTAGGTTGACACTGACCCATAGTGTTTGTGTATCAGATAAAATTGGTCTTTTGACCATATAGGAATCCCTAGCTCAAGGATACTGTTGACTACATTTTTGTTGTTGTTGCTGAGGCAATTGGGGTTAAGTAACTTGCCCAGGGTCACACAGCTAGGGAATGTTAAGTGTCTGAGGCCAGATTTGAACTCAGGTCCTCCTGACTTCAGGGCTGGTGCTCTATCCACTGTGCCACCTAGCTGCCCCTGTTTGCCCTTTTCTATGCATATATGCTATCCATATATGGGGAATAGATTTTTGCTTTCATATTGTTAGTTGTGAGTGTTCATTTTATTAAATAAGAAAAAGAATAAGAATAACACAGGCATTCTTTCTTTGAACAAAGTGAGAAATATTTGTTATGGATATCAGATATTTTGGTAAGTTCCTTTTGTGTATGATACTCCATTTCCTCATTCTGTACTAATCTGTTATGAATAGTAGATTAACTATAAGATTAACTCTTTCATTTTGGGATGTTGTTGACCTGTAGGAGTCACTTAATTGTCATTTTGTTACCTAAAATATCCTCTTCTTCTTCTCCACCCCCTCCCCCCAAATTTTTACAGATTCAAATTTATTCTTGTCAACCTTTGAAGGCCTGTGGCACATACTATTTGTATTGATTATTTTGTCATTTAGTAGCATAATAATAAAAGGTGATATAGGATTACCTAATTGCTTCATGTCTATATGTTAGGCTGGTATGTTTATGGTTATATATATGAGACTGTCTAAATATTTAGACACAGTCTTCTGGTGATATGGATGTGGTCTGGCCTACCTTTTTAGAAAATAGGAGAAAAAGGGCAGCTAGGTGGTGCAGTGGATAGAGCACCAGCACTGAAGTCAGGAGGATCTGAGTTCAAATCTGGTCTCAGACACTTAACACTTCCTAGCTGTGTGACCCTGGGCAAGTCACTTAACCCCAATAGCCTCAAACACCCCCTCCCCTCCCCCAAAAAAAGAAAGTAGGAGAAAAGCTGTATTGATTCTACCAGTATAGAGCAATACATATTACAGTTTCCAAGAATGATTACAAGTTAGGCTTATATCTTTGTCACTCCTTAAATATCTTTAACCTAGAAGCAAAAATGTTCCCTTGATCATTAAGAATAGTCCTTACCTTCAAATGCTTGTTACATGAATGTATCATGAATGAACATCATAAATCATGAATTAAGTAAACCTATGTTTCCAAGTGAAACTGCAAATAGAAGTTGGAGTTTTACAGATTAAGATATACTAAGAAATACATAAGAATAAATAAGCTTATCAACAGAGAATAAAGATAAAATCTGAACTCAAACAAGGAGGAGAAAATACACATTTAGCAATCTCTAGAATGATAAATCCTGAAGATGGTGCTGGGCTAATCCAACATTTAAAAGTCTTTCTCTTATTCAAACAACCTTCCTAGAGGTTCCCCTTTCCATGTGTATTCCTCAAAATATCTTTACGAAGTCCTTGCAACCCTTGAAGTTAAGTCCCTTAAATAGTGTCGAACTCCAAATTCTCTCAATTAGATGTCTCTCCTGTTTACACAGTATAGGTCAATTTTTCCATAAAATTGACCCAAACTTGGGTAGAAGTAGATTATATTTTTATTTTTCCATTGAGATTGTAAATTCCTTGAGCGTAGGAGTTATGTTTTATAATCTCTCATGTGTATTACCATGATATGCCTTGCTGTTACCTCTCACAGAAGGTATTTAATAAAAACTTATGAGGTTGTCAGGAATGCTCAATTAAAATAGATGTATCTCATATATTCAGCTATTCTGAGCATTTGCTTTCAGTTGTTTCAATAAAGTATAAGCTTTTGATTTATGAGAGCCAGCCTAAAATTAATTTTCTGAATTTAATCAGTTTCACAGATAATAAAATCTCAAAATTGAAAGAGATCTTAGAGATTATTTAATCTGATCTCCTTATTTTCCAGATGAAGTAGTTAAGTAAAAGTTACTTTACTACCTATGTTACATTGGGCAAGTTATGAAACTTCTGTTGGACTCAAAATCAGGTTAAGGCCATTTAAAATACTTCACCCTTTCTATATTACCACCCCCTCATCTCCCATATACTCTACTATATACTAACATTTTGTGCTGAAATTAATCTCATTATCTTTAGAAAATTAAGAAAGGCAGGGCAGCAAGGTGGCACAGTGGATAGAGCACCAGCCCTGATGTCAGGAAGACCTGAATTCAAACTTGACCTCAGACACTTAACACATCCTAGCTGTGTGACCTTGAGCAAGTTACTTAACCTCAATTGCCTCAGCAAAAAAGCAAAAAAAAAAAATTGAGAAAGATGGAAAAATATATTTACTCACTAGAAGGGAGAAGTTGTTCAATTTGAGTCAAAGGGTTCAAATAAGCACAGTAAGAGTTCATCCAATAAAATATTTATAGAGAAAAGGACTTTAGATGAGACCAAATTCACATTAAATGGCCATTGTAATGGCTTTTATTTTCCACATTGTGGCATGTCATTCTCTTGAATGAATAGAAGCCTTAACTGTTTCTAAAACCCCTAAAGCTCTACTTCTCAATCACTTGGAAGAGAAATATGGAAGGTACATTTTGGTCCAAAGCACAAAAGATAGTATTTATATCTGATTATTGTGTCTATATTGTGAATAAAGCAGATTATTGTAATGCAGTCTAGAGATAACTCTTCCTTTAAGTCCTTTGTTAAGACTCCATAATTAAGAAATATGAAAAAAATAGTTTAAAGTTTCTGAATTTATTTATTCTAGCAGAGTGTAAGAACTCCTTGAAGGCTTGGGGTTTTTTGTGTCTTTATTTCAATATTTCTAATGCCTAGAATGGTGTCTGGCACATAGAAGGTACTTAATAAATGTTTGTTGAGTCTGAGGTTAACTGAAATGCCTGAAAACCTCTAAGACTATCAATTTAAATGTCTGGTTTTTTTTTTTTGCTAGATTTTTATATGGTATTTTACAATACAAATATTTTAATTGTTCATAGTCTTCATCATTTAAGTATAACCTTTTTCATCTTCAAAATGGAGTTATCTCAGAAGTTGAGTTAAATATTAGCTCAGGAGAGCTGAATGATGAATTTCACTATTGCTAATGAAGGGAAGAAGGAACGTCATACATTCTTGCTATGTACATTCATGACGCCTCAAGTAACTTGAATGTAGAAGTTGGTAATGGAATGGACACAAACACCAAACTAACAGGTTAAGCAGAATTTATTAAATAAAAAACTCTTAGGAATCTTAGGAACTAGCACTAGCTAATTGGGAGGAAATGCATGTTTGCCAATGGTCTTCTCATTAAAGAAAAAGCTGCTCAGAGTGTTGCATTTATATACCAGAATATGGCCCTGTAATAAAAAGTCTGATTGATGATACTCATTTTCTCCTTTCACGTCTTTTCCCATCTTCCATAATTTGTGTTACACTTTTTTCTTGCATCTTTCGGATTATTAAATAAGTACAAGAGTACAGGCTGGACTAAAGAAAGATTATACATTTCAGTCTCCTCCCATTCTCTTTCCATCAAGGCTGGGATTCCAGTAATAATTATTATATATTTCAGCTTGCTTGCCAAGTTATAATTTTTATAATTTGCTTCAGTTTTGAGTTCCTATGGCTTATTTTCTCTGCAATTATGTTCATTAAAATTGTGATGCTCAAAAATTTATCATTAGTGAAATATTGCTTTGAAGAAAGCTAATTAGAAAGTCTTGTTGTTATTTGGCAAAATGGACTTACTCCCATTTTCTGATATTAACTCTCTCTTTCTTCATTCCTTGTCTTTCTTTGCTTAAATTTGAGAGACCGTGTTTCCTATCTCTCACATATGAGTCATTAACAATGATCAATTTTCCAAGGACCAAAAATGGCAAGAATGCATTTTACTTTGACTGTATAGACCTCATTCCGTTAGAATAGAGAACAAAAGAGGTAAGAATATTAAAGGCACTAGGTATATTGTTTTTATTACAGTCTGGAGGTGAGCTTAAATAGAGTTGGAAGAACACTGAAAGAAACTGACTGGAAATTCTTGGAAGCTGGAAAATGAGAGTCATACTTGCTTTGTTCTCCCTATGAATTATGCATTTTACTGACGGTAAAGTTTTTCTGTTCCCAGATGACATTTGTATTGATTGTATTGACTTAATTAAATTCAAAATTTATTAATCACCTACTGGGTTCAGGAAATTGTAACAGGTACTGGCAATATAAAGACACAAACAAAACCAATCTTGTCCTCAAAGAGTTCATATTCAACTAGTATGAAAGGGAGAGAGGAGAGAGAGCATTAACACAAACAAGAATATTTCAAATATATTTTGAAATGCTTGGGTGGATTCTCCCAAATCCTATTCACATTCCTAAGTTGGGGTCCCAGAATATGTATACTCTGCCTCTTTGAGGCTCTAGGAGTACCCTGAAAGGTTTGGGGACTGTGTCTGTCAATATGCTTCCTTATTCTTCTTTCCTTACCCTCAAGAATTTTAGCTAAAAATCATTCATTTGGTCAGACTTAAGTAGCTTTTACAAAGTGGTATTTATTAAGGAAGTGGAATATGAACAGTTGGTACAAAACATACTACCAAAAGTCTGTGACACACTTTCCATTAGGGGAGAATGGACTCAGTTTCAGTGATTAAATGTAACATTGACATAACTCACAGGAGTTTCTGGTTTCTGAAAGTCCTTTTCTCCCCTTTATGGGACTCAAGAAGTTCCTCTTAGACATGGTATAGGTTTTTGGCCATTTTTAGTAGAACTTTTGAGCATGCATGCATTTTGTTCTTGGTTTCCAGTGCAAACCCTGCTACCAGAAGCTGCTGTCTTGGATGTTGATATTAGTTCAACAATGGAAAGAGGAGAAATTCAAAATCATAAGAGCAATTTCTCAAATGATAGATGGTCAAGGAATATGAACAGGCAGTTTTCAGAGGAAGAAACCATAGCTACCAATAGTCTATATGAAAAAATACCCTAAATCAATAATAATTAGAGAAATATAAATTAAAACAACTCTAAAGTACCTTATGCCTATAAAATTAGTTAAGATAAAGAAAAAAGGAAAATGATAATTGTGGAGGGGATATAGGAAAATAGATACATTAATGCACTGTTGGTGGTATTGTGAACTAGTTCATTCTGGAAAGTAATTTGGAACTATGTTAAAAAAGCTATTAAACTGTGCATTCCCTTTGACATAGCAAAACTGCTACTATATCTGTACTCCAAAAAGATCAAAGACAAAGGAAAAGGGGGGCAGCTAGGTGGTGCAGTGGATAGAACACCAGCCCTGAAGTCAGGAGGACCTGAGTTGAAATCTGATCTCAGACGCTTAACACTTCCTAGCTGTGTGACCCTGGGCAAATCACTTAACCCCAATTGCCTCAGGAAAAAAAAAGGGAAAAGAACCCATATGTGCAAAAAATGTTCATAGCAGCTCTCTTTTTGTGTGTGTGTGTGTCGGCAAAGAACTAGAAACTGAGGATATATCCATCAATTGGGGAATAGTTGAACAAGCTGAAGTTTATGAGATTGTAATGAAATACTTTTGTGCTTTATGAAATGATGAAAGGGATGATTTCAGAAAAAAATGTAGGAAGATCTATATGAATTGATACAAAGTGAAAGGAGCAAAACCAGGAGTAACAGCAATATTGTAAAGATAATTAACTGTGAAAGATATAGTAACTCTGATCAACAAAATGACCTATCACAATTATGAAATTTTCATGATGAAAAATACTTTCTACTTTAAGAGAGAGGACTGATGGATTCTCAGTGCCAATTTAAGCATATTTTTCTGTCTTTTTTCTTTCCTTTTCTATCTTTTTTTTTTTTTTGGTAGGGAAGGGAGAGCATGAATAATACAGAAATTTGTTTGCATAACTTCATATTTACATTTCTTGCCTTTTCAGTGGGTGGGGAGGGAGAGAATTTAGAAATGAAAATAGAATAAAATTCAACAACAACAACAACAAAATCAATATTCTCTCCATATCTTTTGAAGATCAAAATGCTCTCTCTTATGGCCAAAGAGGGAAGAGATGAGTCTAAGCTGAAATTAAAGTGCTTATATCCTCTCCAATCCACCAAGTTATTTCTCTGGGTAAAGGTTATTTGTAATGTTTTTCTTCTTTGTGTTTATTGTTTACTGGAACTGGAATCTCTCCAGTGATGTTGGATGTTAATTAGCTTCATATTTGAAAGTTTTCTTTATAAAGATCATACTTGAATCTGTGGGAATTGATGAAAATTTTAAGTGTGCCTATAAGGAGGGAAGAAAAACCAGTCTAAGACAGAGCTTTGTAGAATACTGATAGTAGGAATGGGAGGTGATGAAAAGCCAGTGAAGGAGAAAAAGAAGAAACAAACAGGTAGGGGAAGAACCAGGAGAAGGCTGTGATACGAAAGCTAAGGGGAAAGGGGACAGAGAAGTAGTTCTTGGAGGAGAGAAGAAAGACAAAGATCAAGAACATAAGTAAAGAGGATGGGGGGGGGTTGGCTTTGGTAAGAAGGGTTTCCTCAGATTGAGTAGATGTGTAAAGGAATTTTTAGATAGGGAATCAGGGAAAATAGGGAACATTTTTTCAGTAAAAAATGAGGGAAGGATATCTTACCTGAGAGGATAAGGGAAGCATTATTAGATGTTTGAGAAAAAGTTCTGAAATGATCTCCAAACTTTTTTTTCCCCACATCTCTTCAGAAAAAATATATTGAGCACATGGCTATATGTGCATAGTTACTTATTGATAAATATAATATATATACTATTTAATAATTTTATACATTGTAAAATTTATAAAATAAGATAAAGAGAAAATATTTCATTAATGACAAAAATTATTGCTGTCAATAATTATATATAATTATTATTAATAAAAATTTTAGTGAGAAATGTAATTGAATATGCTTAATCTTTTTGTGTATAGATTTTTATGTGTGTATAGATATATAAATACTATTTTATTTTTTCCCCAGATACAGGAAATTTTTTTAGCATTTATTTTTACAATTTTTTGAATTTCAAAGCTTTCTCTCTTCTTCCTCTCCCCTCTTCCAAAGTGAGACAGTTTTATCTAGTTTAAACAGATCAAAAGGGAAACCCCTCCCCCCATTAAGAATAAAGTGAAAAAATATGCTTCAATCTGCATTCAGAACCCATCTGTCTTCTCTGGATATAAACAGTATTTTCCCTCAAGAGCACTTTGTACTTGTTTTGGGCCTTTGCATTGTGGAGAAGATCCGAGTCATTCATAATAGATCATCACACCACGTTGCAGGTACTGTGTACACTGCTTTCCTGGTTCTGCTCATTTCACTTTCCATCAATTCATACCCAGCTTTCCAGCTTTTTGGGCAATTTGCCTGCTTGTAATTTCTCACAGCACAATAGTACTCCCTTACATTCATACACAAATTATTCAGCCATTTCCAAATTGATGGGAACCCTCTCAATTTCTAGCATTTGGCTACCACCTGCTTGCACAAATAGGTCCTCCCCCCCCCCGGGGGTTTTGGGTAGGGGTTTGTTTGGATTACAGACCTTGCAGTAACATCGCTGGGTTAAAAGGTATATAGTTTGGTTGTCTTCTGGACATAGTTCCAAATTGCACTCCAGAATGGCTCGATCAGTTCACAACTCTACCACCAATACATCAGTCCCAATTTTCCCACATCCTCTCCAGCATTTATCACAATCCTTTTTTGTCACATCAGCCAATCTTGAGAGGCTGCAAGGGGGCATCTCAGAGTTGTTTTAATTTTGCATTTCTCTCATCAAAGTAACTTAAAGCACTTCTCCATATGCTTATAGAGAGCTTTGATTTCTCTAGCTGAATACTGCCTGTTCACATCCCTCAACCATGTATTTATTGGGGAAATGGAAGAACAGGCTTAAACCACATAAACAATGTCCAGTTATCAGGGTGCATATGCTTAATTATTTTTAAGAAGTCTTGCATAATGGGGGTCCAGTGCACTTACAGACCCCATCAGTTTGCTAAGATGGTACTTCTATGTAGCAGATGATGGGATTCTGTTCCTCAGAGATTAATATTGACATATAATAGAAGTGTTTTTGAGAGGCAGACAGGGAAACATGGGTAGATAATCTGTTAACTATTTCTGATCAGTTAACCATGTGTTGAAGAGGAGGTTTTTTGATTGGCTGAGGAAGAATTTAAAAGTCCTATCAGCTTCAGCCATGTTTTTTCATTTTGCTTCATTTGCTTCTGGGAGATCTTGGTGATTTCTTCACTTATGGTGTCTTGGAACTCGAGAGTCATAGTTTCAAAGGTAGCACAGCATTAAGGAATTGAGTATCAAGGAGTGACCTTTAAGACCCCAACTCAGTAGTAGCAGAGACACAAGTTCATCTGGTAATTATGCGGCATCTAGATATGAGTTTGGTGAAACCTATATTATGGAGTGAGCTAGAAGCATCTTGGTGGTTCAGAAGATAGGACAGTGGCCCAGAAGTCAGGAAGACCTCCGAGTTCAAATTTGACCTCAAGCAATTTCTAACTGTGATACGTCATATCTACTGGAGAAAGAAATGGCCAACCCCTCCAGGATCTCTGTCAAAAAACAAACAAACAAACAAACAAACAAACAAAAAACCAGATGGATTCACAAAGAAGCAGATATGATTGAAGGAATAAACTACAACAATATTTTTTTTTCATCTTCAGAGGAGAATACTTTATTTTTTTTTATTAAAAGCTTTTTATTTACAAAACATATGAGTGATTTTTCTACATTGACCTTTGCAAAAAAATTTTTTTTTGTTCCAAGCTTTTCCCTTCCTTCCCCCCACCCCCACCCCCACCCCTAGATGACAGGTAATATATGCTAAATATTTTAAATTATATGACAAATCCAATATATGTATACATATCTATAGTTATCTTACTGAACAAGAAACATCAGATCTAGAAAGGGAAAAAAAAATAACCTAAGAAGGAAAACAAAATGCAGGGAAATATTCACAGAAAGCATTAAAATTCTGTGTTGTGGTCCACACTCAGTTTCCTCAGGCCTCTCTCTGGATGTATATAACTATCTTCATTGCTGAACAATAGGAACTCATTTGAATCACATCATTGTTGAAGAGAGCCATGTCCATCAGAATTGATCATCTTATAGTCTTGTTGCCATGTATAATGATCTCCTGGTTCTGCTCATTTCACTCAGCATCAGTTCATGCAAGTCTCTCCAGGTCTCTCTGAAATCATCTTGTTGGTCATTTCCTACAGAACAATAATATTCCATAACATTCATATGCCATAATTTATTCAGCCATTCTCCAATTGATGGGCATCCTTTCAGTTTCCAGTTTCTTGCCACTACAAAAAGGGCTGTCACAAACATTCTTGCACATGTGGGTCCCTTTCCCTCCTCTAAGAACTCTTTGGGCTATAAGCCCAGTAGAAACACTGCTGGGTCAAAGGGTATGCACAGTTTGATAACTTTTTGAGCATAGTTCCAAATTGCTCTCCAGATTGGTTGGATCCATTCACAGTTCCACCAACAATGTATCAATGTCTCATAAACTACAACAATATTATAAAGGAAATAAACTAAGTTCAAGCCTGTTCCACCAGAAACTGGGGTAGGGTAGGGGAGAAAGTGTCCTCAAGATGTTGGGGCAGTGTTGTGCTTGCTTTATCTTTGGATTTAAATTAATTAATTATACATGTATATATAGATGTAGATAGATATAGATATGATATATTTTTTTTAATTTGAGGGGGGCACGTTTTAAAGTACATATCATATATTGAGAAATATATTTATATGCTTTCTAAACATAGAAATATACATTAGGAATGCTCAATTTTTTTTAACTGATTCCATCAAAATTGTCGAGAATACTGGTCTAATCCAACCAACTATCTTACATGGAAGGAAACTGAGGCACAGATAGATTAAGTGAAATGTATAAGAAATGTCCGAGCCAGAATTTGAATCCAGGCTCTCTAATTCTAAATCTACTTCTCTTGCCACTATATGATTCCCATCTTTGATTAATCTTCAAATCCTTTCAGCTCCACCTCCTCAGTCCAATCAGTCTAATTGATTGAGTCTTTAGATCTTACATATCAAATGCCTTTTCTATTCATATAGCTACTATCTTAGCTCACACCATTATCTTTTATCTGCAAGATCACAAAAACCTTTTTATAAAATTTAAAATTAAAAAAATTAATTTAATTTAAAATTTTATCTTCCTTCCAGGTCTGTATTCTGCCTCCCAGTCTTCTATCTCCATTGAGAAGGAAAGAAAAATAAAATCTGTTATAAACATGTATATTCAAGCAAAACAAATCACCATATTGGTCATTAAAAAAATGTCTCAAGCTGCATTCTAAGTCTGTCACCTCTCTATCTGGAAGAGGGTAACACATTTCATTGTGAAACCTATGAATTATGGCTAGTTATTGTGTTGATCAGAGTTCCTAAATCTTTCAAAATTGTATCTTTACAGTATTGTCATATAAATTGTCTTCTAGTTTTGGTCACTTTGTAATTGTTTAGTTATTTCAGTCAAGTTTGATTCTCTGTGACCCCATTTGGAATTTTCTTGGTAAAGATAATGGAGTTGTCTGCCTTTTCTTTTTCCAGCTCCTGTTATAGATGAAGAAAATGAAGCAAAAAGGGTTGAATGCCTAGGGTAGCTTGAAAGTGTCTGAGATCAGATTTGAACTTAAATCTTCCTGATTCCAGGCCAGGCTCTATCCATCATGCCACCACACTACCTAGCCACCCCTCTGCTTATTTTAATTTGCACTAGATCATACAAATCTTCTGAAGTTTTTCTGAAAAGTATCTCTTTCATTTCTTATAGCACAATATTATTCTTTCATTTTCACATACCATAGGATGTCATTCTCTGAAGGATGGGAACTTCCTCAGTTTCTAATTTTTTCTAATATTTCTGCATATTAGTCCTTTTCCTCTTTGATCTCTTTGGAGTATAGATCTAGTAGTGGTATTGAGTCAAAGGATATAAACAATTTTTTATCTTGAAGTGAATATCCCTTTATAGTAAATATTCCACCTCCTTCAAGTCTCAGATAAAATCTCATTTGCTGCAAGAAACCTTTTCCAACCTTTCTTGATGATAGTTTCTTTCCTCTGTTCATTATCTCCAATTTATTCTTTATATCTAGTTTGTACATAGTCATATGCATCTTGTCTCTTCCATTTGACTATAAACTCCTTGAGAACAGGAGTTGTTTTTTTGTTTTTGTTTGTATTCCCAGCATTTAGCACAATGTATACCACATAGCAGGTTCTTGCTAAATGCTACTTACTATTTTCTTACTTCCTATGTAATCTTGGCCAAGTCACTTAACCTCTCTTTTTGGGAAATTCCCTTGATTTTCATCTCTGCACAGGTAGCTAGCAGATCTCTTTAAGTAGTTTTAGTATCTCCCCTGAATTCCAATCTTATATTACCTTATGAAGATCTCTAACTAAATATTCTGGAGTTATCTCAAATTCAGCATCTGCAAAACAAAACTCACTCTTTCATCCCCAAACCTTCCTCTCTTCCATGTGCCTTATTTTTTGTCTAGGGTATCATTATCTTTATAGCCACTCAGATTTGCAATCTCAATGTCGTTCTTGATTCCTCATTCTTATTCAACACACACACAGATATCTAAGAAACTGCTAAATTTTTTGTTTCTTTGTTCACTTCTTTTATATGTCTCCTTTTTTCTGTGACCGAAAACCCCAAACCAAACAAAAAACTCCAAACCAAAAAAACAAAGAGCAAAACTCTGAGAGACAGTTTCCTGGTAATTAATAATCAGTTTATTAATTAGGCTAGCCAGCAATCAACAAATTGGTGATCAGTGGTTTCTCTTAGTAACCAAAGATAAAAATATGGAGAGCCTGAAAGCCTTAAATATTTTTTGAAAGGGAATGCCCCTGCCAAGTGAAATGCAACCCTAGTGGGTGGACATTTAATGAAGTAGGCAAGAAGTCTTCATTTCCTTCTGCTGAGAACATTTTTTTCTTTCTTTCTTTCTTTTTCTTTCTTTCTTCTTTTTTTAAATTAAAGCTTTTTATTTTTAAAACATATGCGTAGATAATTTTCAAAATTAGCCCTTGTAGAACCTTGTGTTCCAAAATTTTTTCTCCCTCCCCACCCCCCATCCATGTCCCTAGATGGCAAGTAATCCAATATATGTTAAATATGTGTAACTCTTTTATGCATATTTCTACAATTATCATGCTGCACAAGAAAAATCACATCAAAAAGGGAAAAAAATGGGTAAGAAAACAAAATGCAAGCAAACAACAACAATAACAAAATGGAAATACTATATTGTGATCCACACTCAGCCCCCACATGCCTCTCTCTGGGTGCAGATGGCTCTCTTTATCATGACACCATTGGAATTGACCTGAATCACCTCACTGTTGAAGAGTCATGTCTGTCAAAATTTATCATCATATAATCTTGTGTTGTTGTGTACGATGTTCTCCCAGTTCTATTCCCTTCACTTAGTATCAGTTTATGTAAGTCTCTTCAGGCCTTTCTGAAATGATCCTGCTGATCTTTTCTTATAGAACAATAATATTTCATAACATTCATATACCATAATTTATTCAGCCATTCCCTAATTGATGGGCATCCATTCAGTTTCCAATTCCTTGACATTACAAAAAGGGTTGCTACAAACATTTTTGTTCATGTGTTCATGAGAACATTTTTTGATCATGAAACTCAGCTGCCAGACCAGTATAGTTTATTTTGTCCTTTGTGAACTCATTCTCCCTATATTCAAATTGAGGAGTAAAGGGGTGGGGTAAGAATTCACCTAGATTGAATTTTGTTTATACTCTAAACATTTTAAGTAAGGTCTCCTGGCTGAGTGGGGTTTAGCTCAAGATGGAATAGCATGCTCCTCTGGGTGAGGAGTAATCTCATTTGATCATGTCTTTCAAAGGCTGACCTTTTACAGAAGATGGGTATCAATGAAGAACAAAAAAGAAAAACTTATATTCCAGTTTAACAATGTTTTTTGGAGAAGCAATTGAGTTTAAGTGATTTGCCCAGGTCTGAGTAAGTGTCTAGTAAGTGTCTGAGACCATATTCGAATTCAATTCCTCCTGACTCCAGGGCTGTTTCTTTATCCACTGCCTCAACAATTAGTTTAATATAATAGTATATAAAAACAATATATATGTATGTAAATAGTAATAATAAATGAAAAAATAATAAAAAATAATAATTTCTCTCACTGTTCACTCATCACTCATATAGCTATTGCCCTAGTACAAGACCCCATCAACTCTAGAGTCCTGTCTCTTATTTGGTCTCTTTGCCTTCAAGTTCCAGTCCTGTTTATGTTGCTGCCAAAGGGATGCTCTTAAAGCTCAGTTCTGATTGTGTCATCTCTACTACTCAGCAAAGTATTGTTATACTCTCTTTTCTCAAGGATCAAATAGAGACCTCTCAGTGTATTTCTCTATTTATATATAAATATCTATCTACATATACAACTTGGTTGTTGCCCATTCTCAAAGAGGATCAAATTGACTTATAATGTGTAACTATATATGTAAATATCTATATCTATATGAAACATTGTAAATTCTTTACAACCTGATCCCTTCTTCCCTTTCCAGTAATTTTCCCCCCAACAGTTTACTATTTTACAATTTGCTAATTCTCTCCTTGTATTTTGTGTTTCAGCCACACTGGAATCTATTCACTGTCTCACAAATAGGACATCCATCTTTGGAGGTGTACCTTCTTGCCTTTGCACCGAGTGTCCCCTATCCTTGGGGTGTACTCCCTTTTTAACCATTGTCTCTTAGAATCCCTAATTTCCTTCAAAATTCAGCTCGTGTTACCTTGATCAGTAAGCCTTTCTGGGTCTGCTCTTCTCTTCTCCACTCCCTATTCCCAGCTACTAGAGAACCTTCTTCCCAAAATTATCTTTTCCTAATTTTTCCTCCATCTCTCTTCCTTAATTTTCAATGTGCCTTTTAAGCTTTTCCATGGCCTGAGCCTAATTCTTATTTTTCTTGGAGGCTTTGGACATAGGAGCTTTGACTTTGTTATCATCTTCTGAGTGTGTATTTTTATCTTTCTTGCCACCATAATATCTGTCAATGGAGAAAAACTTTTTTTTTTTTTTTGTGGTCTGCTCATTTTCCTAGCCTATTACTCAGCTTTTAACTCTTTGTTAAAGTAAGACTCTATTTCCAGGGTGGAAAGTGAACTGTCCTAAGCTTCTGGGGTTTTGTGCAGCTGTTTTCAGAAATCCTTCTAGGAACCTGGACTGCTAACACTTTTTTCTGCCTTGGAGCTATTAGATCTAGTGTGCTAAAGGAACAGAATCCTGCTTTGCTGCCTCTAGGGCAGCTGGGGTTGGGGCCAGGGCTGTGCTAGCATAGACCACTCTGGGACTGCACACTGGACTTACATCCTGGCGTCACAGACTTTTCTGCTGACCTCCTAAGTTGCCTTCAAGTAGAAAATGTTCTAGTTCATTCTTTTTAGGTGTCCTGATGCTCTAAAATGTGTTTAGAATCATTATTTAAAGGGATTTGGAGTAGTTTGGAGAAGTTGGGTGAGTTCCTGCCTGCCTTTACTGCCTCATCTTTCTCCACCTCCCCCAAACTATCTAAAATTTATTTTGTATCTATTCTGTATTATTCATATATGCACATGTTATATCTTTCACTGGACTATAAGTTTAAGGGCAAGAGGAACTTTTTCTTCATATCTTCATTATTTAACACAATACCTCACTTTATAGGTGCTTGATGAATACTTGTTGATAAATATAGGAACAAGATTTCTCTGTTTTTGTGTCTCTTCTCATTGATCTTTATGTGGCTTTTTACAGTTGTGCCTTCTATTGCAACTTCCTCTGTCACGGTTTCAATATATTGCATGAATGCATAAGAAATTAAATAGGAATTTTGGGGGAGTTTTGTGGAAGCAGCAGATGATAATGCGAAGGTCAAGTAGATGACACAATATATGATCAAATACTTAACCCAAATTTTACAAAAAGGTACTGTAAACATGCCATAAAAGGAAAAAAAAAATCAGACTTCTGCTCTGGCATAAAGGGAGGGCCAAAAAATTTTATGCAGATATTACAGATCTCAGGGGAGCCTTGTCTCTAACCTCCATGATGTGGAAGGGATCGCTGTGTATCAGCAACCATCCTATGGTCCTGTGTTCTTTCTTCTCTGACTTCTGTAACACTGCCCTCTCCTGGTTCTCTTCATACTTGCTTATTAGACTTATTAGCTCCCTCCGTGTTTTCTCATATATGCATAGATTCAGCTCCTGTGTGTCTGATATATACTGACTTTGTGACTCTGGGCAAATTACTTCACTTTTCAGTGCCTCAGAAAAAATTTTTAAGACTATGAATTGAAAAACAGTCTTGATATGAATTAATCAAAGCAGTTTTCTATATTGATGCATATGCACATATTAAACTTACATACATATATTATATATATATATAGGCATATATATATATATACATATTTATATATAAACATGTGAATTTTGGTTACTTCAGTGTTCATTCAGATAATAGACATCACCTATGAAATATGCTGTCTTGATTATCTTTACAATATTACCTTCTATAAATTTGACATATACCCAACTGGATGAAATATTACAATAAAATTCTTAGCTATTCCTTGTTATAGTTTTAATTAAAAGCTAACCAAAGCAAGGATCCTATAGTAAAGAATGGGGGGGGGGGAATCTTTGATGACAAATTTATTACATAAACATTATTTCTAGAGTTATGTGTCATCTATCAAAGATGAGTGGGTACCAGGGATTACATGCCCTTTATGTGCTCAAGTGTATTGTTAATTTACTTCCAATAAAGGCAGAGAAAATGGGTCCTAGAGTTGTGATATACAGAGGTATAATTTAGTTGCACAACTTGAAGCTAAATTCAGCAATAACTAGGCATTGTGAGATTCATTAAGATGGTGCTAATTTAAGAGGGTGATCACCAGTAGCAGTTTTGCTTAAAGTTGCCACTGTTTTTCAAGGAAAATGTTAATTTTTTATTTGGCTCTAAGCCTAATGCATTGAATTATAGCCTTGCCATCTACTCAAATTTTTAGGATGTTGTTAGTTTTTTCAACACTCTGAAAACTCTGTAATTAAATCTACTGTTAATTACTTAGACTTCAGCAAGTAGCATATTCAGTAAGTTGATCACAGTTCAAAAAATTTAAAATCAAGATGAAAGAATGTACAATTTTCTGGCTGGTTGTTTTGTAGAATATATAACAACTATATCAACCACTTTGTAATAAATGTTTTTTCTAGGACCTATATGTACAAAAATATTTACAACAGCTCTTTTCTCAGGGCAAAGAACTGTAATTCAGGGAATGATCATAAATTGGGGAATGGCTGAATAAATTATGGTACGTGATTATGATGGAATACTGCATTCTATAAGAAATGATGAGCAGGATACTCCCAGACAAACCTGGAAAGTCTTCCACTGGTTTAAGCAAAGTGAAATGTACTGTGTACAAAGTAATAGCAATATTGTAGGGTGATAAGCTGTGAATGACTTTGCTATTCTTAGCAATACAATGATCCATGACTATTCTGAAGGAAAAAATGCAAATCCACACCCAGAGAAAGCACTGATTGTATTTGAATACAGATTGAAACATATTTTTTGTTTGCTTTATTTTTCTTGAGGGTTTTTTTTTCCCCTGGGGGTGGAGGAGCTGGTGGGAATCTATGTTTTCTTTCATAACATGACTTTTATGGAAATATTTTGCATAACTTTACATGTGCCTTTTCCATGGGACTGGGGGGAAGGAGGAGGGAGAGAATCTGGAACTCAAAGTTTTAAAAACAAATGTCAAAATTATTTTGCAAGTAACTGGGGAAAATAAAAATATTTAATAAGGCACACAAAAAGAAGTGCCTTTTCATCATCATTAGCCCTGGTAGTTAGAATCTAAAGAGGATGAGTACGTGACAGATCTGATCCATCTATTTTTAAGCTATAGAATGAACTTGGAAGTTAAATTCTGAATAACTTAAAACCAAAAAAATTATTTCTAAGAGTTCCCTGAAACCTGCTAACATTACAAGAAAGCTATATCTACCTACAAATATTTAGAAAGAAAAGTACAGTCATAGAAAACATTATAAACCATTGAATCAGTGCACTTATGTGACTGAGAAAATGAAAAGTGATATGACTGTTAACAGATAGCAATGAAATTAGGAGGCAGAACACTGAATTATCTAAAGAAATGGAGTGGAAGTAGTCTGGATGAGAATGAGGTAGGATGTCCATAGCTTAAACAAAATTTTCAATGAAACCAATCTTTTGAGCTTCTGAAAAGAAAAACAACAATTAAGGATTCTCATTCTGGTTATTGCCTACATTTAGTCTTGTTTTCTGTTAAGCAGAAAAAATCAGTATGCTTTGCAATGGTCTTTAATCTTATAAAGGACTGCCTCTATGATAGAACCAAATTTTTTTTTTTTTTTGCAGAGGTACTTAAGAGTAATAGAATTGATTGGTTTGAGTTTTGGCTTCCATTTAAAAAAATAAATTTTAGAAATTTTACTTATAATGCTAAGAGAAAGAGAAAAATGGACAGAGAACTGGAGGGGAAAAAATAGGAGGAAAAACAAAAGTACTGAATAATCCACAAACAATGAGCATTAAATAAATAACTGAAGGCAGCATGATCTGGCAGCATGATAAGGCTCTCAGATTTGATTAGCTATGTGACCATGAGCAAAATATTTAACCTCTTTGAGTCACGATACTCTTTTGGAGATTTTTTGTTTTGAGAAAAGTTTTACTACTCCATCTTATTGGGCATATGACCTGAATGTCACCATGCTCAGAACCCTCCCCCCCCCCAAAAAAAAAAAAACCTTAAAATACTTTTTGTTTTTCAGGAGACAATTTTTCATTTTTATTTAGCTGAATGTTAAATATATTTGCATTTTGTATAAGCTTAATTCAGACCAATTCAACATTGATTAAATGCCAGATACTATATTCAGCACTGGGGATAGAAAGACACAGAGAGGGGGGGGGGGGAGAGAGAGAGAGAGAGAGAGAGAGAGAGAGAGAGAGAGAAGGAGAGGGAGAGAGTTAGTTTCTGCCTATAAGACACTATATTCTACTGAAACTTTAGTGTCTCAGAAGCTACAGTGTGCATATTTTATGCTCTTTAGAGAAAGGTTTAGTTTATTATCTCATAACCAATCCTAGCATCTTTTGCTGTTGCTACTTTGGTTCAGATCTTTGATTTCATATATGAGGAATTCCTGGGATGGAAATACCTTACACCAGTGCAGATTCAAGTGTTCTACTATTTATAATCTTAGAGAGTTTGTCTGAGAGCATCAAATAGTTAAATGACTGCCTCCCCCCCCTCCAAAAAAAAAAGTTATGTGTGCAAGGCACATTGAACCTATATCTGCTCTAGTCTCCTTTTCTTATCACTATCTCACATTACCTCTTAAACTTAGGATACCTGCAATTTAATCTTTATTTAAATAGAATGGAATCCAGATAAAACTATAAGAATTCAAAGCTGAGTTTGGGCAAAATTAAAATGCACACTATTTTGATGTCCAATGAAATGCTTTGTCTAGATTTTAGAGTAGTTATTTCATTTTAAGTACTTGGATTCTGTATATTATTTTAGATAGATATTGCTAATTATCTCTAAAGGAATAGAGAAATGGCTTCCTTATTTGTTCATGTTCTCTTAAAAAACACAGAATTTTAATGTTTTTTTAAAATTAATTTTTGAAAACTTGTTTTTATATCATGGTAATCTCCAGATATCCCTAACATTATCCTGCCTGTACACAAGTTGAACTTTTCCTGGTAACAAAAATAGTTTTAACCAAGAGACGCAGCTTCCGTATAGAATGGCTTAATGTTCTGTATAGACATTACTTTTCCAAAGAAGAGAGGTACATTTCCTCACCTCTTCTCTCCTGGCCAAGATTGGTCATTACAATTATGCATGCAATATTTGGTTTCATTTTAGTGTTCTTCTCATTTACATGATCATAGATCATTGAGTATCTTGCTTTTCTAGTTTCTCTCTACCTGTTACACTTCAACTATTCAAATATTTCTCTAAATTCCTCACATTGCTTATTTCTTATGGGGCAACAATATTTCACTCCTTGTAGCCTTCAATTTAATTAGTTATTTCTTAATAGGTGAATGACTTGGATTCCAGGTTTATTTACTTGTTTTGGCTTATTTATTTATTTTGGTCACCACAAGAAAGAACTGCTATTAATCTTTTTTCATAGACTAAGGAGGTAAAAAGACTGAAAGAAAGGTCCTATATGTTAATGATATATTCCAACAATGAAACTGGTTTTTCTCAATTTATATTCTGAATGTAAAGGGTTACATTTCTAACCACTGTCCATGTGGAACTAGATCCTATTCCCACTTTCTCACTCTGATGGAACATTAGTGATTAACTTCAGAGGGAGGCCCATCATTATTTCTTCTAGGGCATTCCGACCTTATATTTAAAATTGAATGAAATTCAAAAGAAACAGCTACAATATCTGAGACAAACCAAAGGAATCTCCCAAGTCTTTCATAGGATTTCTCATAGACAGTGGGAGGAGGAGGCTGACTATCCATTTTTCTTAGGTGCTCTGGGTCATTGGATAATATGGATTGTTTGATTATAGGGAACACTGCTTCCTTCCTACTCCCATGTGAATTGCTACTGTTGTATTTATAATGTATTTTAAACATTGTAAACATAGCCAGATTAAAGTATTCAAATGTCAGATAGAGCTAGTAGCTGTTACTGAGCCATATCCTATCTCCTCAGCACACTGAATTCCTGTGCCGGTCTGCTGGTTGAAGACAATGAGAACTCTGTATTCAGGAGAATCCCTTCATTGAAATGCAACAATTATTCCCCTCTCTCTCCCTTTCCCTTTCCATAGTTGTGGAGATAGAACTGTAATAAACCCATGGAGCAATGCCCTCTGTGGGATTATAGAATTCAGTGGACCCAAAAGTAATTGGGCATGGTAATCACAGAATTAGATATTTTCCCAATTGTATATATAAGGGAAAGGGGGTAGGGTAAAAGGAACAAGAATTAATTAAAAACCTACTATGTGGCAAACACTATGGTAAATACTTGACAAATATTATCTCATTTGATCCTCACAATAATCCAAGATATATCTGTGAATTCCCATGTAAATGTATATATTCACATGGGGTTAATTAAATGTGTTCATGAGAAGCATTAATAAATCTCTCTGGGATTTGCCTACCTTGTTTAAGGGACTTTGCCATTCCTGCTTTGAGAGGGGAATAGGACAAAGACCACAAGATTAGGTATTCTTTTCTCTAATCTCTGAGGAGTGTACTAGAATAGAATTATATCTATTTGTTCCCTTAAATATTGATGGTTTAAGGGTGCCATTTTGCTTTTAAAACAAAAGGTTTCTTTTCTGATTGATCTTATAGAAGGAGATTTGTATTTCTTCAGCATATTATTTGAAGCTTTTTAATACCTTCCCACCAGACACTGCTTATACAAAAGATTGTTGCAAAAAGTGAATAGCAAATAAAACCCATTAACCTAATAAGTGGCAAACAAAAATAGAATTTATGCAAATTAGAATATAACAGAAAGAATAAGAATAATTTATTTTTCTGGAAAAAGATCTCTCTCTTTCTCTTTGCTGAGGCAATTGGGATTAAGTGATTTGCTCAGAGTCACCTAGCTAGAAAGTGTTAAATATTTAAGGTCCTATTTGAACTAAAGCCCTCCTAACTTCATGGTGAGAAAAGAAGAAAAATTTGGAAATCAAAATCTTGTAAAAAAATGAATGCTAAGAATCTTCTTCACAAAGTTTTACATAAATGAATGTTGAAGACTATCTCTACATATATTTGGAAAAGTAAAATACTATTGAAAAAAATCCTCTTGATATATAAGTGGGGGAGGGAGAATACTATTAAAAAAACAAAACAAAACAAAACAAAAAACCACCACCTCTACTTGTCCTGGATCATTGGGTTGCTGAGGAGAGCCGAGTCAATCATAGTTGATCATCATACAATGTTGCTATACTCTGTACAATGTTTTTCTGTTTCTCTTCATTTTACTTTGCATCAGTTTATACAAATCTGTCCAGATTTTTCTGGAATCTGCCTGTTCATCATTTCTTATTACACAATAGTATTCCATTATGTTTGGAATACAATGCCACATTACACAGCTTGTCTAGCCATTCCTTAATTGATGTACATCCCCTCAATTTTAAATATTTTGCCATCACAGAAAAGGCTGCTATAAATATTTTTCTATATGTAAGCCTTTTCTACTTTTTTATTATCTCTTTGGGATACAGATCTAATAGTAGTATTGCTGGGTCAAAGAATATTCAGTTTAGTTTTCTTTGCGAATAGTTCTAAATTGCTCTCCAGAATGGTTGGATCAGTTTGCAACTCCACCAACAAAACATTAGTGTCCCAATTTTCCCACATTTTCTTCAACCTTTAACATTTTCCTTTTTTTGTCATATTGGCCAATCTGAGATATGTGAGGTGGTATCTCAGAATTGTTTTAATTTGCATTTCTCTAATTAAAAGTGAATTAGAGCACTTCTTCATATAACCATAGATAGCTTTAATTTCTTCAACTGAAAACTGTCCATTCATATCATTTGGCCATTTATCATATGGGAAATGGCTTATAAAGAGGTTTTCCTAACCACAAATCAGGTCTTCCTAATTCTAAGTCCAGCCTTCTAAATGATCCCTCTGAATAGACTAATATCTAAATTCCAATTTTCTTTTCTTTTTCCATTTCAGCCTTGGCCAAATGTTTCCAACTTGGCAAAGGACTTTATAGACAGACTGTTAACATTGGATTCTAATCATCGCATGTCAGCTGGGCAGGCTCTGAATCACCCCTGGGTAATGACCATGGCTATAACATCTCCAATGAAGAATCTTCAAAGATCCATCTCCTGGAACTTGATGCTCAGGGCATCTCCCCATTCTCAGTGTTCTCGATCAGCATGGACCTCTGAGTCTTGTCATTCTGGTGTATCAAAACATACGTGGGGAAAGAAGCTGGTGAATAAGACTGGTACCCTTGAATGAACAAGAAGTTAGAGATCTTTTCTCATGTATCACTTCACATTTTAATCACATAGACTTACTCTATACTTGGGGCTCATTTGAAGTATTATAATAAGTAGTCATTACATATGCTTAGTATAAATATGTCTTATCATGTCTTTTCCCTTATAGTAAAGATATAGGAAATAACTAGGACTGAATCAATCAGCAGCTGAGAGGAAGAGTTGAAGTGACTAATGTCCTTATAAAAGGTATTAATAAAACATTTTTAAAAGAAACATTCTGTTAATCACTCATTAAACTTTTCACTTACTCCCCTTCTACTCATTTTTTTCTTCATAGTGAATGCTATGAAAACACTTGCATGTATGAGTACCCATACACTCACATACACACACATACTATCTATCTATCTATATATCTGTCTTAATAGCATGCATTATGAGGAAATATATATACGTACATATATACACACACACATGAAGGCACTGAAACAAAATGATCATTTTATGTGATCTTCCTTATAGGATGGAGATAATAAGACACTATTAGGTAATGAATTTTGCTTTCATCTTCTTTGGATCTTATTTCTTTCATATCTGAAAAATATTTATTTTCTAAAAGATATTGCTGCAAAAGATTTACCCTATACAAATATTAGATTAATTCAAATAAGCAGAGACTATACTCAGATGGAGAATCCATCTCATGAATTGGTCTGGTTAAATAGAGTACTGTAGTTATAGGAATAATAAATAAGAGAGAAGTCAATACAATGTTGCATTCTCTATGTATTTTTTGATCCAGTAACATTTCTTTCCTTGTGGTTACCTGAACAAGACACTCATCTCTCTGCTCTGAGCATTTTCTTTGGCTATTTCCCATCCTTGGATTGTTCTCCCTTTTTATCTCTACCTCCTGGCTTCCCTAGCTTCCTTCAAGTCTGAGCCAAAATCTTACCTTCTTCAGGAAACCTTCATCAGCCCCTTTTAATTCTAGTGCTTTTCTGTTATTAATTATCTCCTGTTTATCTTATATATAGCTGTTACTATTTCTTTATATGGTTTTGGACTATTGAACAGTAATAACCTAATTACCATTCCCTAATGAATCAATATAGACAGCTAGGTAGCACAGACCTGGAATCAGGAAGATATCTTCCTGAATTCAAATCTGGACTCAGACATTAACTAACTCTGTGCCCCTGGATAAGGCATTTAACTCTACCTCAATTTCTTCACCTCAAAATGAGCTGGAGAAGGAAATGGAAAACCACTCTGGTATCTTTGCCAAGAAAATCCCAAATGGGGTCATGAAGAGACAGACAGTACTAAAAACTATTGGATAACAAGAAGATCCAAAAGAAGTCAGTAGAGACAGTGTAAGGACCATCCTTGATCCATGATAAATTGTGTGGCGATGAAGATCTATGCTATTATAAAGAGATTAAGTTTTAAATTATTCTTTTTTTATTTTTATTTTTGTGAGACAATTGGGATTCAGTGATTTGCCAGAGTCACACAGGTAGAAGAGTGTCTGAGACTGGATTTAAACTCAGGTTCTCTTGACTTCAGGACTGGTACTCTATTGCCCCCTAAGTTTTAAATTTTTGCAGAGTTTTAATTATTGTTAAAACAAAGAATTTAATGATCATTCAAGAGAGGTTATTTAACACTGATAATTTGAGAGAAATTGTGGGAAGACAGAAAGAAATAAAAAAATTAGTTGTTCTCTTAAAAAAAAATGACCAAATATTCTCTAAGTCCTGTCCTCATTCTGACATACTACTATTCTCTGTAAATCTATAGGATGAAACATACCTAACATATTCAACACTGTATGGAAAAAAGTCAACAGTTGTAGCAGTGGAATAGAGTAGAGAATAAAGTGTAGAGAACAGGTTTGGCTTGGTCCATGATGTCCTGTTGCAAAA
>JAJPUD010008078.1:0-67974 GCA_023553655.1 Myrmecobius fasciatus | reverse complement strand
AACAATAACTTTCTGGTAATAAAAGTAGAGATAAATGATATTGCCAGAAGAAACCTAGATATCATCTCTAGAGGTTATAACACTCTGGGAAAGAAAGTAGAGCAAAAGAATAATTTTCATCACTATTGCTAATTTAAAAAAGTATTAAAGGGGGGGCAGCTAGGAAGCATGGTGAATAGATTACCAACCCTGGAGTTTAGTTCAAGTGTGGTGTCAGATCGTTACTAGTTGTGTGACTCTGAGTAAGTCATTTAACCCTCATTGCCTCAAAAAAATATTAATAGGAAGTGAATAATAGATTAAGAAGACAATGAAGATGCTATTTTTGGGGGGGTCTAGGCATACTATTTAAAAAAAAAAAGATGGACTCTTTGCCAAGCATGGAGTGAGTGCACTTAAAAGAGTAGAAGATATTTGCCTGTGGAGAATTGTGGATCTGACTTAGAAGGGTTTAATTGGAAATGGAGAAAATTGCACATCTATATTTGCTAGTCCAGATATCACAAGGAATAGTAGGTATAACATGGAAGAACAGTATCAGTTAATAGGCACAAAAATTTATTCTTATCTGGGAGAAGAGGAAGTTAATATAGTAATAATCCCAGCTAGCTACACTATATAAATAATCTGATTAAGAAACAGAATAAACTGGAGAACTTAAAAGAAGGAAGAAATTGTAGTAATGAAGTTTAAACAATACTTCCCCCCCTTTTCTTTTAAAAAATAAATCTTATTTAAGCCTTTTATTTTTATATCACTATCATTTCTGTCTAGACTTCTATTTTCCAAGGAATTGAACCTTGGGAAGAGGTCTTTGTTACCTTATCAGAAAGGAAATCAGTTAAGCAAAAACAACTGGCACATTGACTGTGTTTGACAATGTGTGCCACATTCTGCTCCTGTAGTCCCCCATATCTCTGCTAAAAGAAGAAAGGCTAGGAGAGGAGGGAAAGGAGGGAAAAATTTGGAACAGAAAGTTTTGCAAGGGTCAATGTCGAAAAATTATCCATGCATATGTTTTGCAAATAAAAAGCTTTAATTAAAAAAAAAGAAGAAAGGCATAATTCATAATTTGTTCTTTGGAACTAAGATTGGGCATTGCAGTTATTTGGAGTTTAGTTCAAAGGATATAGTTGGTTCAAAAAAGAAGTACGTATCAATAGAACATATTACTGCAGAGAAATCTGTGAACCAGATGGAGAAAGCATAATAGAAAGCATTTGGTTAAAGATTAATGGAAGAAGAAACAGAAGCAATATTATGGTGGGAGTATACTAGACTGCCCAGCTGGAAGGAGACAATGGATGACTAATTCTGGAAGCAGATCACACAAGATTTGTGTAGCAGTAGATCCTATGAGCAGAACATAGAGGCATGCTGTTGTTATAATGGGGAATTTCAACCACCTCAACATCTGCTCAAACTATTTCTTTACAAAAACCAGAATTGTCTACTAAATTTTGACTAGCTTTAGAGGCAATATTGTTTTTTAGAAGGAAGAGAGAGCATGAAGATAACTCATATAACTCAAATGCCACTGTTCTGGTATTTAATCTAAATGATAAAGAGACACTGATATGTATGAGGAAGGTAATAGAAGTAAATCAAAAAGAGCTGCTGTATCCAACCAGATGGCCATGGAAAAAATCTGTGGTGGTGGTAATAATGATTTAACAGGCTGTTGGGAATGATTTTCAAAATATATTAAAAAGTGGAAGATTCTAAAGGAAAGAGAAACTCAGAGATGATATTATTGCAGCAGCAGCAATAACAATAACAACAACAACAACAAAGCAACTACCATTCCCTAAGTCTATTTTCTCATAAATATAAAATTTTTATAAAATAGTATTGGTACACATCATGGGTACTGTTTGTAAAAATGTGTGAGGGGGAAAGTTTTTAAAAATAAAGACTACCAGTTTAAAAATTAACAGAAGAATATGCATGAACAAAATATGAAGGGATAAGAAAACCTTTTGCACATGATCTCTCACAAAGAAAATTTTTGCACATTTCTTCACAGTCATTCAAATGATGGAAAGAATAAGAAGTCCTATTTTGTTTGGGCCATTTGACTTGGTAGAACAAATGTACTCTGAAAGCTTCTGTCTCATTAGGAGTCTTTTTTTTTTTTTTTTTTTTTTTTTTTGCTGAGGCATTTGGGGTTAAGTGACTTGCCCAGGGTCACACAGCTAAGAAGTGTTAAGTGTCTGAGACCAGATTTGAACTTAGGTCCTCCTGACTTCAGGGCTGGTGCTCTATCCACTGCACCACTTAGCTGCCCCCTCATTAGGAGTCTTCTAAAGATTTGTTAGGATTGGGGCAGCTAGATGTTACAATGGAAAGAGCACTAGCCCTGAAGTCCAAATCTGGACCCGAGTCCAAATCTGGCCTCAGACATTTAACACTTCCTACCTGTGTGACTCTGGGCAAGCCACTTAATCCCAATTGTCTCTGCCAAAAAAAAAGTTAGGATCACAAAAATTCCTTCATAGATGCAACCATATATTGTATATTGACAATATTAATTCAGGAATAGAAAAGGGAAAAGCTATATTTACTAGAGAGGTTTCCCAGATTGATGGAAGATACTCTATATGTTATCCAAATGAAAAGATTTTTCCAGATAGGTGGTGAGATTCTCCAGGTAGTCATTTCTTTCTTTCTTTTTTTAATTAAAGCTTTTTATTTGCCAAACATATGCATAGGTAATTTTTCATCATTGACTCTTGCCAAATTTTCTGTTACAAATTTTTCCCCCCTACCCCCTACCTTCTCCCCTGGATGGCAGGAAGTCCAATACATGGTAACCATGTCAAAATACTTGACAAATCGAATGTGTATACATATTTATACAGTTATCTTGTTGCACAAGAAAAATCAGATCTGCAAGAAAAAAAATCTGAGAAGGGAAACATAATGCAAGCAAACATCAATAGAGAGCATAAAAATGTTATATTGTGGTCCACACTCAGATTCCTTTCTCTGGGTATATATGGCTTTCTTCATCACTGAACAATTGGAGCTGGTTTGAAACATCCGATTGTTGAAGAGAACCATGTCCTTCAGAATTGATCATCGTATAGTCTTGTTGTTGCCATGTGTATTGATCTTCTGGTTCTGCTCATTTCACTTAGCATCAGTTCACAGATAGTCATTTCTACAGATGATATTGTGCTTATTTCATCAAAAACTGAAATACTATAGCTGTATAATAAATAAGAAAATAGTATATTTCTTTTTAAGAATGCATTTATTTATTTAAAAGAAGTACAAAATAGAAAAAGAAAAAAATTGTCATGTGCACAGCAGAGCATGAGAGGACTCAAAATATGAAACAATAAATTTTCATTTCAAGAAAGCATATATAACAAATACTATACATTGTCTTTAGAACTGTATATCTTTGCTTTCGTTTAAGTTTTCTTTTTTCCTATGCTGTGCACTTTTTGCTTTATTCTTTTTTTTTTCTCCTTTTCTTCCCTTCCTCCCTCCCCCCACTTCCTCCAACCAGGCTACAGTTAAACATGGATATATTTACATATATATAATATGCACATATACATATATATATATAGGTAGATATCTATAATCACACACATCTATATACATATATATTCATATGTATCTATGTAAGGTTGTACTATGTAACAACTAGGTAAGGTTGTACTAAGATATTGTCTCCATATTTTTCTAAATCCATCAACTCATCATTTCCTACACCATAACAATGATCCAACTTTATATTATCTAATGGTTTTAAATAGTCTAAAGCAATATTGATTAATGTGTCTCACATATAGTGGAGTTTCCTCATTTTTCTTTTTTGATTGGATGTATTTTAACTTTAATTTTGTCTGAGTTCAATGATTACTACTCTGCTTTTTTCCCTAATGAATATTACTCCTGATCATTATTATTACTTTTGTGTAATAATCCTTGCTTTCTATCCCTGATGATTCCTCTTCTTTACTTCTACTTACTTCTACCTTGCTATTGCTTAATCTTAACCTCCCTCCAATGATTCCTCCCTTATCCACTCCACCCTTACCCTTTCTTTCACTCTTTCCTTCCCTCTTTGTCCCATTTCCATGAAGTTGACAATGTTTGTTATGAAGGAAAATCAAAACTCTATAGAGGGCCTGTACATGGAAGAACTTCATTTCCTACAATGCTTTAAACCTAGAGACACTTGTCCATTTAGGAAAATGTCCTGGTGTATATTTTCTAGAAGCCTAAGCATAGGATGTATTATGGTGACGTCATCCAGGGTATACTTTGGTTGGGTGAGGAAGAGAGAACATATAGATAACAGGAGTAGTAACATTGATGGGAATAAAGGGCTATATGGCAAGTCATAAGTGAACTGAATGTGGTAGTGCTGAAGTTCCATATCCTCTCCAGATTCTGAAGGTGACTATGGGACCATGGTGAGAGGACTCAATGACTATGTGGGCATATATATCTGATAATGTTCCTGTTTTGTGTTCACATGGCTTCTTTGCCACCCATACTTTCTCTATCCTCTAGCACACCTTATTTTCTATCTGGAAGAACTTTCTAATCTCATCAGAATCTGCTCCTCCTCATGACATTGCCATGTTTCAGGCTCATTCATAATCTTCTGAAAAGTATAGATAGTATATAAAGAAAAGTATATTACACTGATAACTGAAGATCTCTTATCCTCATAGTGTGAAATGTTCTTCCATAGATATACGAGCCACTAGATTCTACCCATCAGAGAAACAAAATAACTTTAAGAATCAAAATGTGTTTTGAAAGTCTTCTTTGGCTTTGTCCTTGTTCTGTTCCGACCATCCCCCAAA
This sequence comes from Myrmecobius fasciatus, assembly GCA_023553655.1. Taxonomy (NCBI): domain Eukaryota; kingdom Metazoa; phylum Chordata; class Mammalia; order Dasyuromorphia; family Myrmecobiidae; genus Myrmecobius; species Myrmecobius fasciatus. The sequence continues at coordinate 63,142 of JAJPUD010008078.1, read as the reverse complement.
TTTCTAAGCAGAGTATTCTGGTCCTTTGATTGAAGATATGACAAAGAAACAAGAGAAATATGGAATAACATTGCTGCAATGATAAATAACTTTATGAAACGAAGGCAACAAGCTAAAGGAAAAATACTTAAAGATTATGATGACATATTGAGCTGAAGGAAAACCTCATTTAAGAAGAAACAACTGTCAAAGCTGAGATTAAAAATAAACAAACCAGAAGATTAAGGTGATGACAAAAATAGTTTCTAGATTTTTTTCTTTAAAGAAATTAACCCATCCTGTATAAAATCCACTCCTTTTAAAGAAAAAAAAAGATTCAATTTTAAACTCTGCAGAATTAAAAAAAAATTAGTTAATACACTATGTACTGTGTCTTTAACCCAGTCCTGAAGCCATATTTCCACTAGCTTCTAACTTTGCCTGGTTCTGTAGGGGAGGCATAAATTGTTACAGAAAATGTAAAACAGGTTCTGTTGGTGCAACAGCCTATATGAGTTATCTATAGTAAAACAATTCATTCTCATCAGTTGTCCTTCCAATAGCACCCAAAATAATGTTCTACTAATCTCTTATGTATATGTGTGTGTGTGTGCGCAAAAAAGGCAGAATCATTTTGTTCTTTCATACCTTTGAAAGGCATAACTTTAGAGTCGTTTCATAGTTAACTGATAAAAAATTGTAATGCACATGCCTTGCATTATTATATAGTAATAGTTACATAGAAACAATTTTCTTCTATTACCAGAAATTAAAAAAAAATCCTATCTACTTATGACTCAACTTTCATATGGTGCAATATCCTAATTAGTTAAGGCAGTTACTAAATGAAGAATATAGAAATATATTTGTTGCATGGAATTAGCTGAGTGAAGAGAAATTTTGTACTTGAAGAATCAAGAGAAGAGTAAATTCTAATCTTTTTTTGAGAATTCTATTTTCATTACTATTGCCATATAATAGAAATTGATTTTTAAATTTTCATATTTTAGAAGTTTAAAATGTAGGACTGTCCCATTAATCCTTTATAGTAGACTTCCTGAAGACAGTAGATTCTCCTGACAAGAGTAAATGACCTTTATGAAAAATTTTGAGATTCTATAAGATGATGTAAATGAAGATTTGATCCAATTAACTTGGTCCTCTAAACACATTTATAATGCAAAGCACATTCAGAATGAGAATTTTGAATTAACAAACAAGGTTTATACCACAGTCTTGATGTTTTCTCCTTTACAAATTAGTTTATGAAAAATATATTTCAGCTTTTCCATAGAGATAGAATGTTTCTATCAGCAGTGTAATTTAATCAAGTATGATTTCTCCACTTCCAAATCAACTACCTGTGCATTCATTAAAACTAGTCACTTGTGTATTTATCTCCTTAGCAGTTTGGGGGACAATTTGACTGTTGTATGGTTTTGAATCTGTGGTCATTTTAGGTGTCAATATTTTAAATTAGAAGAGATTGAAGTATATATATATATTTGAGGGATAGATTACTATGTAACTGTAGTTTTCAGATTTTTAATTACAGTTTGTATTTAAGGAGGAATATAATATATATTTATAGAATAACTTTTACTTAGCATTTAAAGTAGTGCAAAGCTAGGGGCAGCTAGGTGGCACAGTGATTAGAGCACCAGCCCTGAAGTCAGGAAGACCTGAGTTCAAATTGGGTCTCAGACACTTAACATTCCCTAGCTGTGTGATCCTGGGCAAGTTACTTAACCTCAATTGCCTCAGCAAAAAGCAAAAAAAAAAAAAAAAAGTATTGCAAAGCTCTTTACATATATTACCTCAACAAAATAGATGGCATTATTAACTTCATTTGACAGATGAGGAAAGAGGTTAAAGATTGTAAAGGGATTTTTTGAGGTCATGCTCATGGTGAGATAGTGCAGTGGACAGAGTTCTGGGCCTAAAGTCAGGAAGACTCCTATTGAGTTCAAATATGACTTTAGAAACTTACTAGCTCTCTGTTCTTGGGCAAATCATTTAACCTTGCTTGCTATTTACCCCTCATTTTACAGCTGAGGAAAATGAGCCAAACCACTCTAGCATCTTTGCCAAGATAAACCCAAATGGGGCCCAAAGAGTTGGACACAACTGAAAAATGACTGAACATACACAGTGCTAATTATTGTCAAAGATAGGATTTGAACAGAGATCTTCCTGACCTTTATTACCTATCTGGATGTATTTTGCACTACTCCATCATACTATCAGGATAAGATCCTGGTACTAGTATCTCATCAATACTCTATGACCTTAGTCCTTTTTTGATTGGAGGATAAGGAGTATCTACCTCTTTATTTCCTACCAACCTCTACTCTTTTGACCTTCTTTATCATGTCCCCTTCACAAGGTAATAGTACCTATGAAAAGGCAGACAGTCCTTACTCTCAAGGGGATTTTCATACACTAATGGAAGACAATGCATAAAAGAAAGCTGAAGAGGAAGGAATGGTACCTCATAATATTGAAATCCCCTTGAGAGTAAGGACTGTCTGATGACAATACTACCTAAACTAATCTATTTATTTAGTGCTATACCAATCAAACTCCAAGAAATTATTTTACTGACCTAGAAAAAGTAACAACAAAATTCATCTGGAAAAACAAAAGGTCAAGAATTTCAAGGGAATTAATGAAAAAAAAAAAAAAAGCAAATGAGGGTGGCCTAGCTGTACCAGATCTAAAACTATATTACAAAGCAGTGGTCATCAAAACCATTTGATACTGGCTAAGAAACAGAGTAGTGGATCAGTGGAATAGGTTAGGTTCACAGGAAAAAATACTCAGTGACAACTAGTGTTTGATAAACCCAAAGACCTCAGCTTTTGGGATAAAAACTCACTATTTCTGGGAAATTTGGAAACTAGTATGGAAGAAACTAGGCATTGACCCACACCTAACACTGTATACCAAGATAAGGCTGAAATGGATTCAAGATCTAGACATAAAGAATGATATTATAAACAAATTAGAACAATGTAGGATGGTTTACCTCTCAGACCTGTGGAGGATGAAGGAATTTATGACCAAAAGAAGAACTAGAGATCATCATTAATTACAAAATAGATAATTTTGACTCTATCAAGTTAAAAAGTTTTTGTACAAACAAAACTAATGCAGACAATATTAGAAGGGAAGCAATAAACTGGGAAAACATTTTTACATTCAAAGGTTCTGATAAAGACCTCATTTCTAAAATATATATAGAGTAAGTCAATTGACATTTAAGGCAATAGTACCTATGAAAAAGGCAGACAGTCCTGACTAGCATTTAGCACTTTGCCCACTGTCACCTAATTATTGTAGTTAGTAGGCTGGCTTCTGAGTTAGGAAGACCAGGTGATCCTATGGTTTCCAATCTCATCTCTGACATATACTAATTGAAACCATAGGCAAGTCACTTAACCTCTGAGTGACTCAAAAGAACTAATGATATTAGTTCTTAGATAATGATAGTCTGAATTCCCACAAACCCAAGTCTGTAGCCTTTTTATCCCCAAATGCTCCTACAAATTAAATCATGGATTATATGAATAAATTAGTAATTATATAAGTTTAAACAAGTAAACAATAAAAATGAAAACTCTGAGCATTTTCAAGGAATCTTCAACATATCTTAGTGAATGTATTTAATTACATTGCTTCCTTCTCTTCTTTCCCCCATAGTATCTAGCTAAGAACAACTAAGTATCTGAAAAGATCAATTAGGAGTATGTGGGAGGGGTGCCAGACCCCCTTCCCCAAATTAACTAATCAGAGACATCTTCAGGTACAAAAAAACCCCATTTATTTAGTCCCTGCAGGAAGAGGCCCAAGCACACCCAAGAGGCATCTCAACTCCCAACATGTATCTGACCTGACAAGCCAGAAATAGTAAAGCTGGTTAAATAGCAAAGACCCAAGACTTTTTTTTTTTAAATTTTATTTTATTTGCATAACATATGTGTGGGTAATTCTTCAACAATAACCCTTACATAGCTTTCCGTTACAAATTTTTCCCCCCAACTCCCCACCCCTCCCCTAGATGGCAGGATATCCACTACATGTTAATTATGTTAAAATATTGGCAAATCGAATATATGTATACATATTTCCAAACTTATCATTGTTGTGCAAGAAAAATCTTATCTACACAAACGATATATCAGATAAAGGAAACACAATGTAAGCAAACATCAATCAAGGAGTATGAGAATGTTATGTTGTGGTCCACATTTCACATCCCTCTCTCTGGGTGTATATGGCTTTCTTCAGTGAACAATTGGAGGTGGTTTGAAACATTTCATTGTTGCAGAGAGCCATGTCCATCAGAATTGATCGTCATATAGTACTGTTGTTGCCGTGTATAATGATCTCCTGGTTCTGCTCATTTCACTCAGCATCAGTTCATGTAAGTCTCTCCAGGCCTCTCTGAAATCATCTTGCTAGACCCAAGACTTTTTATTGGATAGACTAAAAGGAAGTAACTATCATTGACCAATGGTCACATGTTGTCTGCTTCCTGTGAGTGATGTCACTTTCTGTTACTTCCTGAAACTGATCTAGGGTTTGACCTTTAGAGACCTCTAGGCCTAGAGATCATGTGACTTCCTGCAATGTGGGCCCAAGGCCTGATCTTCTGGCTCTGGGAATAGGAATAACATGACTCAGGCCTAGTCTGACCTACTCCATTTTACAAACTCTTTTTTTTGCTGAGGCAGTTGGGGTTAAGTGACTTGCCCAAGGTCACACAGCTAGGGAATGTTAAGTGTCTGAGACCAGATTTGAACTCAGGTCCTCCTGACTTCAGGGCTGGTGCTCTATCCACTGTGCCATCTAGCTGCTCCAACATCTCATAGACTCTTTCAGAAAACTCCATCTGATCTCACTCAGGAGTGTTTTATGAGGAGAGGTGGGGAGAACAAAGGAAGATAGGTAATGTTGGAATATGGAGGCTAATCTGTCCTGGCTTCCAAAGGCAGTGTTGAATGGGGTGACTAGACAAGTGTGTGGACAATGGAGAGAAGACGAAAAAGTAGTACCATGTCATGGGAAGTGAAGTAGGAAAGTTACAAAGAAAAATCTCACTTCCTTTCAAATTTTTTCCTTTACCAGCTAGTTGTGCAACAGGAAAGAAAAGAGGCAATACCTTTTCTCTTTTAGCTACATAATCTGATATGAAGACCAATTTATAAAACTACCTTAGAAATATATGTGACACAGGAAAATGTAAGCATAGAAATATAGAGGATACTCAGATAGCTAGAGACTTGAGAACCCATATCACTCTGTCATGAAGAAGTCTTACCTGACTCTCTTGTTATCCCACCTATCCAGTCACAAAAGTATCTAATTTCCTATCTAAATACTAACTCAGTAACTTGAGGTTCTCCTTGATTTTATATACTACCTGATAGACATTCTCAGAGTAATTCAAAGGTGGATTTACCCCAGCCTGCTATTTTTGCCAACCACCCTGCTTGTCACCATACTATCCCAAATGACTAGACTTCCATTTATTTTGTCACTGCACCCTCCTGGGGAACTTCTTAGCTCTGCAACACGTACTATTCCACCTTAGTCATCCCTTGTTATCATCATGTGTATTCTCCTTTACCTCATTCTCCTGTTTTCTAATTCTGTAACTGGAAATATGACCAGTTTAATACAATACACTGCTATTGGAAAGGACATGCCAGTTAATTTCTCCATGGCTTCATTCACAATCCCTGCAAAATCCTAAATGTCCCTGACTACCATTCTCCTCAATATGTCATCTTACCTTTAAGAATATATGTCCCGGAGGACAGGAATTGTTTTGATTTTTTATTTATTTCCTCTTAACACAGTACTTTGCCCAAAGCACCTAAGAAACACACTTTTATTCATGCCCATGTACATGCTATTGGCAGTAGTTTCTATCTTTTTGTTTAGCCTACTTCCCACTCATACCCCTACCCCACATATCGTTTCTCTTGCTTCCTTGATTATAGGATATTTGTTTGTCACTAATTCTTAATTATATATAGATTTGTTAAGATGAACTTTACATCCCAGGATACTGAAAGAACTTGCTGTTGTGACTTCTAAGTCACTAGCAATGATTTTTAAAAGATCTTATGAGTGCTGCTCATAAAAATTAGAAACAGAGAGATATTTTGATTGGAGAATAGTGAGGCAAATTGTGGTACACTAATGCAATAGAACATTACTGTCTCTGCTATAAGAAATGGTATTTGAAAAATACAAAGAGGCATGGAATGATTGATTTGAACCGATCTAGGATGAAGTAAGCAGAACCAAGAAGACAAAATACATGACTACAATAATGTAAGTAGAACCACTCCAAAAAAAAAAAAGTCAAAAATGAATGTTGCAAAATTATAAAAAAAAAGAAAGAAAGAACTCTGGCTTAAAAATAGTTATAAGAAGATATCTCCATTATACCTTTCTTTGCACAGGTGAAATGGGAAGAGAATAAGAGAGAAGGGAACAGCATTTATTTAACTACTGCTGTGTACCAGGCATTATGCTGACCACTTTACAAAACTGCCTCATTTTATTTACAACAACTCTGGAAGGTATGTGCTATTAGTATTTCCATTCTACAGTTGAAGGATCTGAGGCAGGCAGGGGTTAAGTGACTTGCCCAGGGTCACACAGTTAGTAAATATTTGAGGCTACATTTGAACTCAGGTCTTCTTAACTCCAGGTCCAGTGCTCCAGTTTCTGTGCTACCTAACTCTATGGGTGTAGTACATTCATTGGACATATTTTTCAGATTATTGCTATAGTGATAATTTTTTCTGATCTATTTTCTCTTCTATTTTTCATATTTCATACTTTTTGGGAAAGGGAAAAACACTGGAAGAAATTATGATAGTCTAAAAAAATCAAAAGATATCAATAAATTTTTTTTTGAAAAGAATAGAGATAAATCATAGTATTATCAGTGGGGTGGTTAGTAAACATTTAGAAAATGGAACTTGGATCACAAGGAGCCACCATGATTTCATAAAATACAGATTATGCTAGGTTAGTTCCATTTTCTTTTTTGACAGGGTTGCCAAAGTGGTAGATCAAGGAAATTCTGTTGAAGTTGTTCATCTAGATTTTAGCCAGCATTTGATAAACATTTTCATGTTGTTCTTATAGAAAATTTGACAGAGGTGAACTACATGATAAGGGAATTTAGAATAGATTTAATGGACAGATAAAAAGTATAGTTATTAATAGTTCAGTGTCAATGTGAAAAGAGATTGTCAGTGGAGTGTAGATTTGTGTTGTCTAACTTTTTAATAAAAGATTGGATGAAGGCATAGATGGTGGGTTTGGGAAAGGTGCAGATGAAACAAAGCAAGAGAGGTAAACACATTATATGACAGTCAGAATCCAAGGGGATCTTGACAAGCTACAATGTTAAATTGAATCTAACAAGGTGAAATTGAAGATAAATACTAAAATTTTACAGTTAGGTTCAAAAAACAAATTTTATAAGTAGAAAATAGGAGAAAGTTGGCTAAATAACAGTTAACCTAAAAACCTGTCCAAGGACTGCAAGCCCATTTGTGTTAATAGCATGAAAAAGAAGCCAAGAAAATGAATGGGTTGGTAGGTTGCAATAAAAAAGCCATAATTCTCACAACTAGAGAAGGGACGTGGCAGCAGGGTGATACAGTAGATAGAGTGCCAGGTCTAGAATCTAGAAGATTCCTTTTCTTTAGTTCAAATCTGACTTCTTAGCAATGTGACCCTGGGCAAGTCACTTATCCCTGTTTTCCTCAGTTTCCTTCTCTGTAAAATGATCTGGAAAAGGAAATGGAAAGCCACTCTACTATCTTTACAAAAAAAGAAAAAACAAACAAACAAACAAACAAATCCAAAAGGGGGTCACAAAAAAGTCCAAAAACTGAAAGATGACTCAACAACAGGAAAGGAATAGTCTCATTGTGTGCTGCCATAATCAGACCACATCTATTCCTGGAATACTCTCTCATTTTTTGAAAAGATATCTTGCATATTCTTTAAAGTCTAGCTCAAATGTTTCTCTATAAAGTTTCTTTAATAACTTTCTTCAACCATTTGTGGTACAGACACTTTTCTTTTATGTATTTACCATTAATTATTTTATAAAACCTATTTTAAAACATATCTTTGAAATTCAAATCTGGAATTGACTGTAATGAGAATTATTAATATTTGGTCTTATTTCTTCCCAAGATTGGTATTCACTTTCCACCACCTCAGACTCCAGATTTTGATTTAAACTATCAGTGGCTTTTAAATAAGAGCTTTTTGACCTTTACAGATTAGACATTGTAATTTATTATTTTGGTTAACTTCCGAAGGAAAAAAAAAGAATTTAGGATTTTTCAGTATTCTACCAGGATTTGCCTTATTCTACCCTCCTCTGGTGGAATTTAGGTAATGCAGTTTTGTGAACTTCAAACATTGGGATGTTCTTTTGGTTCCTTTATTTGAGCTTGACTGTATAGGACCATGTGGGGTGTGTGTGTGTGTGTGTGTGTGTGTGTGTGTGTGTGTGTTGCCCAATTGGGAGGTGGAGGTGTAAGGGTAGGGTGAGCGGTGACTGGGAGTGTATGTACAACAGGAGTTATTTTAAAATCTTGATGCTGTCTTCATTTTGCCTTTCTTTCCTTCCTTTTAATGTTTGCTCCTTTTATATTTCTTCCTTTTCACCTTTTTTTTTCCTGAAAAAAAATTAACTTTTCATTTATCCTTATCTTATCTCTATTTAGGCTCTATTCTTTATAAGTATCTGTCCTTTCAGTGTCCTTTTATTTTATTTTATTTTTCCAAATCCATTCTTCTGTTCCTTTCACCAGCATGGCCACATAATACCCTACTATTGATGTTAGCTTGTGAAATGGAGTTTAAAGCAACTTTGCTTAAAACTAAGATTGAGGTTCTTGGGTTCAATCGCAGGAATGCTCTAGCTGACTAGAAAAGCAAAAACTATAATTTCTTATATCCTGTATTTTGTTTGAAGTGATGTTTCTCTTTATAGTTAATAGTCTGTGTTATCTATCAACTATATCTTGTTAAAACATCTGTTTCTTCAATGTTTAGTTTTCTATCCTCCCCTGTATTCCAGTCTTGTGTAGCAAGTCAGAATAGATTGTGCTTCCTTTGATTTTGTAGTTTTCTTTTTTTTTTTTTCTTTTTGCTGAGGCAATTGGGGTTAAGTGACTTGCCCAGGGTCACACAGCTAGGGAATGTTAAGTGTCTGAGACCAGATTTGAACTCAGGTCCTCCTGACTTCAGGGCTGGTGTTCTATCCACTGCGCCACCTAGCTGCCCCTGTAGTTTTCTTTATAAAAGAAGCTTTATTAGAAAAATGTAGTTGAGGTGCAGTGGAAGAGTAGCAGCCCTGAAGTTAGGAGGACCTGAGTTCAAATGTGACCTCAGACATTTAACATTTCCTGGCTGTGTGACCCTGAGTAAAGTCACTTAACCGCAACTGCTTCAAGAAGGGAATACATACATGTACATACATACAGATATATATATATGTATATACATATATACATATATATATAGTTGAGTTTGTACTCAGACATCTCTCCGTTTTATTTTATTTTATTTTTTTTTGTTTTTTGTTTTTAAACTTCACTTTTTATTTATTTATTTTTTAATTTTATTTGCATAACATATGTGTGGGTAATTCTTCAACAATAACCCTTACATAGCTATCTGTTACAAATTTTTCCCCCCAACTCCCCACCCTTCCCCTAGATGGCAGGATATCCACTACATGTTAATTATGTTAAAATATTGGCAAATCGAATATATGTATACATATTTCCAAACTTATCATTGTTGTGCAAGAAAAATCTTATCTACACAAAAATATATCAGATAAAGGAAACACAATGTAAGCAAACATCAATCAAGGAGTATGAGAATGTTATGTTGTGGTCCACATTTCACATCCCTCTCTCTGGGTGTATATGGCTTTCTTCAGTGAACAATTGGAGGTGGTTTGAAACATTTCATTGTTGAAGAGAGCCATGTCCATCAGAATTGATCGTCATATAGTACTGTTGTTGCCGTGTATAATGATCTCCTGGTTCTGCTCATTTCACTCAGCATCAGTTCATGTAAGTCTCTCCAAGCCTCTCTGAAATCATCTTGCTGGTCATTTCTTACAGAACAATAACATTCCATAATATTCATATACCATTATTTATTCAGCCATTCTCCAATTGAAGGGCATCTGTTCAATTTCCAGTTTCTAGCCACTACAAAAAGGGCTGCCACAAACATTCTTGCACATGTGGGGCCCTTTCCTTCCTTTATGATTTCTTTGGGATATAAGCCCAATAGAAATGCTGCTGGGTCAAAGGGTATGCACAGTTTGATAACTTTTTGAGCGTAGCTCCAAATTGTTCTCCAGAATGGCTGTATGTGTTCACAGCTCCACCAACAATGCATCAGTGTCCCAGCCCTCCCATATCCCCTCCAACATTCATCATTAACTTTTCCTGTCATTTTAGCCAATCTGACAGGTGTGAAGTGGTACCTCAGGGTTGTCTTGATTTGCATTTCTCTGATCAATAGTGATTTGGAGCACCTTTTCATATGACTATAAATAGTTTTAATTTCATCCTCTGAAAATTGTCTGTTCATATCCTTTGACCATTTATTGATTGGAGAATGGCTTGAATTTTTATAAATATGAGACAATTCTCTATATATTTTAGAGATGAGACTTTATCAGAACCCTTAAATGTAAAGATGATTTCCCAATTTATTGCTTCCCTCCTAATCTTGTCTGCATTGATTTTGTTTGTACAAAAACTTTTTAACTTAATATAGTCAAAGTTATCTATCTGGTTTTCAATTAAGAGTTCCAGTTCTTCTTTGGACATAAATTTATTCCATCTCCATAGGTCTGAGAGGTAAGCTATATTGCTATCCTCTAATTTACTTATAGTATCACTCTTTATATCCAGATCATGAACCCATTTAGATCTTATCTTGGTATGTGGTGTTAGATGTGGGTCAAGCCCTAATTTCTTCCACACTAGTTTCCAGTTTCCCAGCAGTTTTTGTCAAATAGTGAATACTTATCCCAAAAGCTGGGGTCTTTGGGTTTATCAAAGACTAAATTGCTATAGTTATTGCCTAGTTTGTCTTGTGATTCTATCCTATTCCACTGATCGACTACTCTATTTCTTAGCCAGTACCAAATGGTTTTGATGACCGCTGCTTTGTAATATAGTTTTAGATCTGGTATAGCAAGTCCACCATTGTCAGCCTTTTTTTTTCATTAATCCCCTTGAAATTCTTGACCTTTTGTTTTTCCAAATGAACTTTGCTACTATTTTTTCTAGATCTGTAAGATAATTTCTTGGGAGTTTGATTGGTATGGCACTAAATAAGTAAATTAGTTTGGGTAATATTGTCATTTTATTATATTCGCTCGGCCTACCCATGAGCATTTTAAGTTTTTCCAGTTGATTAGGTCTGATTTTATTTGTGTGGAAGGTGTTTTGTAGTTTAGTTCATATAGTTCCTGACTATCCCTTGGCAGATAGATTCCCAAATATTTTATACTATCAACAGTTATTTTGAATGGAATTCCTTTTGGATCTCTTGCTGCTGAACTTTATTGGTAATATATAAAAATGCTGATGATTTATATGGATTTATTTTGTATCCTGCAACTTTGCTAAAGTTGTGAATTGTTTCGAGTAGTTTTTTAGTTGAGTCTTTAGGGTTCTCTACGTATATCATCATGTCATCTGCAAAGAGTGATAATTTGGTTTTCTCATTACCTACTCGAATTCCTTTAATCTCTTACTGCCAAAGCTAACATTTCTAAGACAATATTAAATAATAATGGTGACAGTGGGCAGCCTTGTTTCACTCCTGATCTTATTGGGAATGGTTCTAGTTTGACTCCATTACATATGATGCTTGCTGAAGGTTTTAAGTAGATACTACTAATCATTTTAAGGAAAAGCCCATTTATTCCTATACTCTCCAGTGTTTTTAATAGGAATGGGTGTTGGATTTTATCAAAGGCTTTTTCTGCATCTATGGAGATAATCATATGGTTTTTATTAATTTGGTTATTAATATAATTGATTATGCTAATAGTTTTCCTAATATTGAACCAGCCCTGCATTCCTGATATAAATCCTACTTGGTCATGATGTATTATCCTGGGGATGACTTTCTGTAATCTTGTTGCTAAAATCTTATTTAAAATTTTTGCATCAATATTCATTAGGGAAATGGGTCTATAGTTTTCTTTCTCAATTTTCTCCCTACCTGGTTTAGCTATCAGCACCATATCTGTGTCATAGAAGGAATTTGGTAGTATACCTTCTTTCCCTATTTTTTCAAATAGTTTATATAGTATTGGGATTAATTGTTCTTTGAATGTTTGGTAAAATTCACATGTAAATCCATCTGGCCCTGGAGATTTTTTCTTAGGGAGTTGATTAATAGCTTGTTCTATTTCTTTTTCCAAAATAGGGCTATTTAAATAATTTATTTCCTGTTCTGTTAATCTGGGCAATCTATATTTTTGTAGATATTCCTCCATTTCATTTACATTATCAAATTTATTGGCATAAAGTTGGGCAAAGAAACTCCTAATTATTACTCTAATTTCCTCTTCATTGAAGGAAAGTTCTCACTTATCATTCTTGAGACTAATAATTTGATTTTCCTCTTTCCTTCTTCTGATCAAATTAACTAAAGGCTTATCTATTTTGTTGGTTTTTTCATAAAACCAATTCTTACTTTTATTTATTAATTTAATAGTTTTCTTATTTTCAATTTTATTGATCTCCCCTTCAATTTTCAGAATTTCCAATTTGGTATTTAATTGAGGGTTTTTAATTTGGTCTTTTTCTAGCTTTTTTAATTGTAAGCCCAGTTCATTGATCTTCTCTTTCTCTGTTTTATGCAAGTAAGCATCTAGAGATATAAAATTACCTCTTATAACCGCTTTAGCCGTGTCCCACAAATTTTGGTATGTTGTCTCATTGTTGTCATTCTCCTGGATGAAATTTTCGATTGTGTCTATAATTTGCTCTTTCACCCATTCGTTCTTCAGGATTAGATTACTTAATTTCCAAATAACTTGTGGTCTATTTTCTCCTGGCCTTATATTACATGTGAGTTTTATTGCATCATGATCTGAGAAGGATGCATTTACTATTTCTGCTTTTCTGCATTTGATTTTGAGGTTTTTATGCCCTAACACATGATCAATTTTTGTATAAGTTCCATGAACCCCTGAGAAAAAAGTATATTCCCTTGTATCACCATTCAATTTCCTCCAGAGAGCTATCATACCTAACTTTTCTAGCCTTTTGTTAACCTCCCTAACTTCCTTCTTATTTATTTTGTGATTTGATTTATCTAATTCTGAGAGAGCAAGATTGAGATCCCCACTAGTATAGTATTACTGTCTATTTCTCCTTGCATCTCTGTTAGTTTCTCCTCTAGGAATTTGGATGCTATACCACTTGGTGCATATATGTTAAGTATTGATACTGCTTCATTGTCTATGGAACCTTTTAGTAAAATATAGTTTCCTTCCTTATCTCTTTTAATTAGATCTATTTTTGTTTTTACTTGATCCGAGATAAGGATTGCTACCCCTGCCTTTCTTTGTTCACCTGAAGCATAGAAGATTCTGCTCCAGCCCTTTACCTTCACTCTGTATGTATCTCTATGCTTTAGATGTGTTTCTTGTAAACAACATATTGTAGGATTTTGGCTTTTAATCCAGTCCGCTACCCACTTCCGTTTTATGGGAGAGTTCATCCCATTCACATTCACAGTTAAAATAACTATATCTGTATTCCCTGCCATCTTATTTACCCAGAGTTATGATTTTCTCTTCCCTTTCCTCTCTCTCCCTTCCCCCCTCCACAGTACTTTGCTCTTGATGACCATCTCCCACCAATAATCCTCCTCCCTTTAGAGTCCCTCCCTCCCCTTTATACCTTTCCCCTAATCCTTCTATTAGTTTATCCCTTTCCTTTTCTCCCCTCCCTCCTACCTTCCCACAAGGAGGGTCAGGCCTTTCTTTGAAGCCAAATGTGTCTGATATACTCTCTTAGAGTCCAATCTAATGAGAGTAAGGTTTACACAATACTCATTGCCCTCCCTTCTTTCCCTCAATTATATTAGATCTTCTATGTCTCTTTATGAGATTTTGCCTTATTTTACCTCCTTTATTTTTACTTTATTTTGCCTCCTTTTCCCCCTCCCCCCTTTTTCTTTTTCAGTATGGTATCCCTTCCACCTCTAATTTCTTTTCCATTATTATCAAAGAAAAATCAAATTATACTGCCATTCTTTAAGGATACCTGTAGTAGAAATATAGTTCTCAAGAGTTTTCCTTTTTACCTTTTTATGATTCTCTTGAGTTCTCTATTTGGAGGTCAAATTTTTTGTTCAGATCTGGTCTTTTCATTAGGAATAGGTGAAATTCTCCTGTATCATTGAATGACCATCTTCTTCCCTGGAAGATGATGCTCATTCTAGCTGGATAACTTATTCTTGGCTGTAATCCAAGTTCTTTTGCCTTTCGGAATATCTGATTCCAGGCCCTTCGATCCTTTAAAGTGGAAGCTGACAGATCCTGTGTAATTATAATTACAGTTCCTCGGTATTTGAACTGTTTCTTTCTAGCTGCTTGCAATATCTTTTCCTTGGTGCGATAGTCCTGAAATTTGGCCACGATATTCCTTGGGATTTTAATTTTGGGGTCTCTTTCTGGAGGTGATCGGTGAATTCTTTCAATGCCAATTTTGCCTTCTGATTCTAAAACATCAGGGCAATTCTCTTTCATGATTTCCTGGAAGATAGCATCCAGGTTCTTTTTTTCATCGTGGCTTTCAGGGAATCTGATAATCCTTAAATTGTCTCTCCTGGATATGTTTTCCAAGTCAGTTGTTTTTCCTAGGAGATATTTCATATTTTCTTCTATTTTTTCATTTTTTTGTTTTTGTTTGATTCTTGAAATCTTATTGAGTCATTCACTTCTATTTGTTGAATTTTAATTTTTAAAGTATTATTTCCTTCAGTTATCTTTTTTAGCTCCTTTTGTAGCTGGCCAGTTGAATTTCTTGATTCAATGCATTCTTTTTCCATTTTGCCAGTTTTATTTTTCAGTGAATTGTTGTCTTTTTCCAATTCACCAATTTTGTTTTTCAGTGAATTGTTGTCTTTTTCCAAGTCACCAATTTTGTTTTTCAGTTCACCATTTTTATTTTCCATTGAATTGGTGATTTTTTCCAATTCACCAATTTTGTTTTTCAGTGAACTGTTTTCTTTTTCCAATTCACCAGTCCTATTTTCCAGTTTTTGATATTTCTGTTGCCCTGATCTCAATTTATTTCCCCATTCTTCTTCTACCTCTCTTTTGAGATTCTTAATGCAATCTTCCAGGTAAGCCTTCTGAAAGGGAGACCAACTTAAGTCTGCCTTTGTGGCTTCATCTGGGATTGTTTTCATAATGTCAGGATCTGGGGACTGTTCTATTTTTCTCTGTAAAAGCTTTCTATGGTGAGAGCTCTCTTCTGCTTCTTGCTCATGATTTAAAGTTGGGATATCGGTCACCAGCAGAAAATACTGCAATAATTTGTATTTGCCCTGGGGCAGTTTGCCGAGTTGACTTCCGGTCTGAGCCTGGTCGGGCTAGATTCACACTAGGACCACGTTTTCAGCTGCTCTCCATCTGCCAAAGCACCTGTCTGCAAGCAGAGCAAAGTGGCCCAGGCGTGTCCCAGGGACTTCCTGGGTGCCTAAAATCTGCCCCTCTATCTCAGCCCTGACTTCCGCCCCGCTGGAGTCTGATCCCGACCAGCAGCATCCGATTTCCCCTGAGGCTAACCTTCTCTGGAGTTCTTTCAAGGTAGATTTTTGATAGAAGTGCATTGTAGTCCAAATGTTTTGCGGAGCCCTCACTTCAAAACCAGTTCAAAGACTCACTTTGTCTGGGTCTGAGGGAAGGTCTCAGGAGTTCACAGAGAACGCTGTCTGCAGTTCGCCATTTTGGCTCCATCTCTCCGTTTTATTAATTTTTCTATCCTATTATACCTTCCATTGAACAAACAACAAAATTCTCATACATAACTATATAGTAAATAAGACAAATTCTAATGTTACCCATGACTGAAAAGGTATATCTTTTTCTACATTTTAAGTTCATCACTTCTGTCAGTGGTATAATTCACTTCATTTTTTTTGTTATGGCTTATAGCATTGAGTAGAGTTCTAGAGTCTTTCAAAGTTGTTTTTTTGCTATAGAGTCATTATCAATGTATATGTTGTTCTAGTTCTATTCATTTTGTTCTGTATCAGTTCCTAGGATCCTTTTTAGTTTCCTCTAAAACTGTCATCATTTTAATGGAACAATAATACTCCAGTGCATTCATTTATGTTCTTTCAGTGGTTTCCATTTTTTTGACTACCATAAGAAGAGTTGCTATAGATGTTTTTGTGCATATGTGTTCTTTTCCTTTTTCTTTAGTTTCTTTGGGGGTTAAAAAGGTATGGACAATTTAGTAACTTTCATTTTCCAGAATTTCAAATGGATCAGTTCATAGTTCATCTCTTTTTCCATGGTTCTTCTAATATGGATTACTTTCTTCTTTTGTAATCTTTGCCAGTTTGATGACTATGCAGTAGAGCCTCAAAGATGCACTTCTCTAATTAGTCACTTAAAGCATTTCTCCATAGGGTTGTTGATAGTTTGGATTACTTTCTGTTCTTATCCTTTAACCACTTATCAGCTGGGGACTAGCTCTTAGTATTATAAATTTGAATCAGTTTCTTACATATATTGGATGTAAGACCTTTAATAGAGAAAATTACTATAAAGTTTCTCCCTCTAATAATATATTTTCTGTGTATTTTAATTACTTTCAATTTTTGTGCAAAATCCTTTGAATTTTATATGATCAAAATTGTCCATTCCATTTTGTGTGATTTCCTCTATTCCTTATTTAGTCATGAATTCTTCTACACATAGATCTGAAAAATAATTTCTTCCATCATTCTTTTATTTGTTAATGATGTGACCTTTATATATACATCATGCATCTTGGAAGTCTATCTTGTTTATCTTGGTTTATGGTGTGAAGAAATGTTCTAAAATTAATTTCTGCTAGATTAAAAAAAAACAGCAAGAAAAACAGTAAACAGGAGTTCTCTGGGTAAGTGATAATCTTTGAGTCTGTCAAACACTGTTAAATTGGTCTCTATTTTGAATACATAATCTGTTCAATGGATTGACTTCTCTTCTTAAACCAGTACCAAATTATTTTACTAGGACAGCTAGCTGGCACAGTGAGTGGAATGTTGAACCTAGAGTCAGGAAGACCTGAATTCAAATTTGGCCCCAGACACTCACTAGTTATGTGACCCTGGGCAAATCACTTAACCCTGTTTGCCTCAGTTTCCTTATCTGTAAAATGAGTTGGAAAAGGAAATGGCAAACCTTTTTACCTTAATTACCAATATCTTTAACAACAACAACAACAAAACCCCCCCAAAGCCAAGAAAACCCAACTACAATGACTAAACCACAAAATCATTTCAATGAGTATTGCTTTATAGCACAGTTTGAGACCTGTTACTGTTAGACCACCTTCTGTTCCACTTTTTTTTCCTTCTCATTATTACTTTTGAACTTCTTGATCTCTATCTGAATTTCAGAATTTTTTCTATATAAAATATTCTTTTGGTAATTTAATTGGCATAGCATCAAATAAGGAAGTTAATTTAGTTTGTATTATTTTTATTATATTATATATAATATTATTATATTTATTATATATTAGTACATATTTATATTATATTATATTATATTATATTATATTATATAACTATCCATGAGGAATTAATATATGTTTTATATATATGAGCAAATATAGCAAATAGATTTATATAGCTCTGGGTGAATATTGGTAGCTATATATCTAAATATTTTATCTTCCATAGTTATTTTGGATAAAATTTCCCTTTCTAGATCTAAGCCAAACTGGATCCAACCTAGAATGCTCCACAGCTACTCTCTGTGGCTAGTTTCCTGTAGCTAAAGGCTTCTGGTTTGGAATGATGATTCAGGGTGATGGGCCAAGGTATTGCTATGCTTAGACTTCTGGGACTATTATGAATGGACCCTAAAGTAGTTTTCTTGGTTTATGTTCCTGTGGTGATGGACCTCAGACTTTGGGCTTCAAAGATGCCTAGGGCTGGACAACAGCTTTTGGGCTGCCCCAGCTTATTTATCCCGAGGTCATGCTGGGTTTTAGGGCTCCTTCTGCAAATTCCTGATCTAATAAGGGAGTTTACAGATGATTCTTCTTAACTTGTTCCTAGACTGATGCATTTCTAAGACACACTGGTGGATGTGAGAGGAATCTGAGCTCCTCTAAATCTTAACATTTTGTCATTTTTTTCACACTCTTCTCCAATCTACATTGGGTGCTTTATTTGTTCCCTCATTTTAAAAAAATATTTCAATTAATCCTTAATTCATAAAGTTTTGTCAGCATACTAACCTTAAGGAGTGGAAGAAATGGTCTAGATTAAAAATGATAAATTTATCCAATGGTCTGTAACATTCCTTAACGATAAAGCAGTGGGGAAAACAATGAACTATTTCCAGAATTAAGCAAGCCTAAGGTAGAGTGAAAAATAGAAGAAAATAAGCATTTACTTGTTTCCTGCTATATGCCAGGAACTATGCCAAGTATTTTTACAAATATTACCATTTGATCTCATTTGGCAGAAAGATAAATAAGAGGTCAAAGATTACTTATAATCAAACCTGAATTTTTTACTATTCACAATATGAGCCCAGGTTATATAAGCCCAGTCACAGGAAAGGAAAGAATAAAGGATTCACAATTTATAACCCTGGTAGTACCTGCTATTTGCTGCAAGTGAGTCAGTAAAATCCCCATTGCACATGTCATGTACAGAGGTAAGAAGAACAATCATTCACTTGTTGGCCTTTATCAGTCCTCATAGTAGGTAACTACTCTGTTTAAGAGTAGAATAAAACAAATTCTGCTTAGGATATTTTAAATCTCTTACTAAAGTGGTACCTTCCTCTTTCCTCCTAACAAAGAATTAGTTTCATAGAAGAAAGTAAAAAATCCTTAATAAAGAAAAATAAGATTACAAAATAACCCTAATTAAAACCATAAAACAATATTGATTGGTATTGATTGATACTAGTTGAAAAATTAGAGATATCAATCAATGGCACAGAGTCAATTCAATTGAATTCCATAAACATTTATTAAGTGATTATGATATGCCAGCATTTTATTAAGTGCTGATCGATCTCTCTCTCTCTCTCTCTCTCACACACACATACACACACACACACACACACACACACACACACACAAAGGCAAAAGACAACTCCTGGTCAGAATTGGTCAGAAACATTCCCTAAGGATAAAGCAGTAGGAAAAACAAGGAGCTGTCTCCAGAATTAAGCTAGCCTTAAGGAATTTACAATCTATTGGATTAAGTAGCCATTATACAGAAGCAACCAAAAACCCAAAGACCTCAAATGATGGGCTAAGGACTATTTGACAACAAACAAACAAACATGGAAAGTAGCATGGAAAAAATAGATTTAGGCCATCATTTCATAATATATAGCAAGAAAGGCTCTGAATATACACAACAGATCTCAAGGGTAATTTCTTCCTTGCACCTTTCTTTATGTTGCCACTTTTTATATTTATGGATAAAATAAGAATTCATGAGGAGATAAAGGATAATGAAAGTGACAGAAAATAAAACAATTTTGATTACATAAAATTGAAGTTTGTACAACTAGGACATTTAAAATTAGAAAGAAAACAGCTGGTGGAGGAAAAATCTTTGCAGCAAAGTGAGGATAGAATACATCACAAGTATTTTGTTAGTCAGTGCAAAGTCAGAGACAAAGGAGGTTTAGTGTTATGGCTAAGGAACAGCAAGAAAGATAGTTTCCATGGATTTTAGAGTATAATACAATTAAGGTTTTAAAGAACTTTTTTTTTCCTGAGGCAGTTGGGGTTGTGACTTGCCTAGAGTCACACATGTAAAGAACTTTAAAAAAGTAAAACAAAAAAACTTTATATTTGATCCCAAGAGGAATAAGGAGGTATTAAAATTTATTGAGTGGGGGAGTAATATGATTTTTTATTTTAAGAAAAATTTCTATCAGTGAAAAAAGCATTTATTAAATCTATTTAAGAAAATATTTCCTTCATATACTCCTGGCACATAGCCAGACTTGCTGACATTGGCACCTATAAAGTTTTTATTGCCTTCAAAAATATAGAGCGGTGAAAACTACTGTATTTCAAGAATGGATATGACTTCTTGGGAACAAGTACTTGAGAGATAGTGAAAAGGACTGCTGAATGAAGGTGGAGAAAATCATGCACTAAAGTTGTGGTATATGATTGTGATAGAATACTACTGTACAATAAGAAATAATGAGCTTGTTGATTTTAGAAAAACATGGATAGGCTTGTGTGAAGTAAAGAAGAGTGAAGTGAGCAGAATCAAGAGAATATTGTATACATTGTTTCAAGAACAAGTCATTTTAACTATTATAAACATTCAAATTATATACAAATAACCTATGAAGATGCTCCCTGCATCCAGAGGAAAAAACTGATTTTATATATATATATATATATGCATATATATATATATATATATAGAGAGAGAGAGAGAGAGAGAGAGAGAGAAAGAGAGAGAGAGAGAAAGAGAGAGAGAGAATGATTTTACATATGTGTATGTATTTGTGTCTAATGATAACATCTCTAGGGTAGAGGAAAAGAGGAAAAAAATAAAAAAATTACATGATGATTTTCTTATATATTTAAAATGAATAACAAGTTATACCTAATAGATTTGCAGTTTTGGATACAATCACCTTTTTCAATTCTACTGTTATTGAAATGCTTGTTTTATTTCATAAATTAAATATAAAATATTTTTTTTTTTAAAAGAAAGAGAACCTCAGGAGAAAAAAAAAGAAATCACACAGCAATCATTCTGGCTGGGTTCACTATAAAATTTCCTCCTCATTTTCTGTCACTCAGATACCTTCTACTTCATCCCTGGCTCACATGAAGTGGACTTACTCTTCACAAAAGTTAATCCCTCTAACCTCAATCCTCCCACAGTGTGTCACACCTGCTTCATCATTTATTTTCAACCTCTTTCTGTCTATCAGCTCATTTCCTAGTGCCTACAAATATGCTCCTTTTTTTCCTATCCTGAATTCTCCCTTGAGCCTTATACTCTTCAAAAAGCTCATCTTCAATAGGAGTCTCCACTTTTTTCCTCTTACTGTCTTCTTTAACTTCTTACAATCTGACTTCTGACTATATCATTCTACCAAACTTAATAATAATTCAAACTTAGCAACAATCTTAGTTACTGAATCGAATTTTCTTTTTTCAGTACTCATTCTCTTTGACTTCTTTGTGGCCTTTTTCACTGTTGAATACTCTTTTCTCTAGTTTTTCAGGATATTATTCTCTTCTTGTTCTCCTACATTTTCTGTATCCTTTCCTAGATCTTCCTCCAGGTCATTCTTACTAAGCGCAGGTATTCGTTAGGGTTCTATTCTGGACCTTCTTTTCTTCTCCCTCAGTACTACTTATCAGCTCTCATAGATTTAGTTACCATTTCTATGCTAATAATCAAATCTACCTATTCTGCCCCATCTCTCTGCTGACCTCCAATCTTACAATTTCAATTGCCTTTCAGACATCTCTGAATATCTAGTAGATATCGTGAATTCAATATGCCTAAAAAGGAATTTATTGTCTTTCCTTTTAAACCCTTCCAACCTTTTAAACCCCTGTCATTGTAGAGAGATATATAGTCCTATTTCCCCTAGATGTCACCTGGATTTCTCATCTTCTTATCAAACTATACCATTTTCAATCTCTTACCAACATCTGTTGATTTCAATATCTTTCAAATAGGCCCTTTATCTCCTCTGACATTGCCACCACTTTCATGCAGGCTCTTATCACCTCATGCCTTGTGGTAGATCTACCTCAAGTTTTTACTTACTCCAATCCATACTCCATTCAGTCCCTAAAGGGATTTTTCTAAAACCAGGTCTGACTATGTCACTTCTCTTTTCAGTAAACTCTAAGGTTTTTCCCTCCAGGATCTAATTCAAAATGTTCTATTTGGCATTCAAAGACCTTCATAACTTATCCCCACCCCCTACTTTTCCAGTCTTCTTGCACCTTTCTCCTTAGTAATGACTTTCAATCTAGTGACACTGACCTTTTGATTGTTCCATAAACAAGACAATCTCTCAGCTCTGGGCATTTTCTCTGGCTGTTCCTCAGGAACAGTTCTATAGGAAGCCTTCCCTAACCCCTAATTTCAATACCTTCTCTTCATTAATAATTTCCTTTTTTTTAATCCTGTACAGAGCTTGTTTGTATGTAATTGATTGCATGTTGTCTCCTCCATTAGATTGTAAACTTGAGGTTAGAGAATTTTTTTTGCCTCTTTTTTTATCCTTAGCACCTAGTACCTTAAGTATTATATGTTTAATAAATGTTTATATCCATTTCTCTCTACAGAGAGATGTGTGTGTGTGTGTGTGTGTGTGTGTGTGTATAGACCAGCTATGTATAAAACATATTAGTATATATTCTGAGGTCTTAAAAGCTACATTTAGACTAGAAGGTTGGGCATCCAGAATGTGTATACCCATTGGTTCCCCCTCAGTGTTCTAGACTTCTTCCTGTTGGGTAGTCTAATACTGTTACTTATGTACTCTCATCCAGTGTATCCTTCCTCCCTATCTCCCCCATTATCAATTAGCCAATTGATTTCTACAAAATTATATTAACTGAGAAGTTACAGTCATAGCAAGAACCATTGGCATGATGGTAGGATGGGGATGGGAGAGAGTAGGATGTTTTGGTGAGGGAGAGCTCAGAGAATGTCATGAGCCAAAATGGACTTGTGGAACTAAGTATCCACAATAAAATATCTTAGCAAATTTAAATATTAACTAGTCCTAGACTAGGCAGATTTATTTTCATTGCATTCCTGGTTATTTTACTTTAGGGCATGAGTTATAGATTCATATATGTATTCTAACCTTTAGTAAATAAGCAATAGAAAATACATCATTGTGATTTTGAATGATGGCAGCTGATGTAAGGGAAAGAGGGAAGTAGTCACTAGTTTAAGGCCACTTATGAATGGGTAAGCAGTAGCAGAATCGGGGAGAAGTAATTAGAAACTGGGTGGTACAGATATGAACCTAGGGAAGCAAACTATCTCAGGAACCCAAGAAGATTTAGGATCTTTAGTAACCCATATAGGTTTAGAAAATAGCATATAGTGAAAGCCTCAGGCACCAAAGACAACATCCACTGGATCAGTTTCAAAAGGGAAAGCTCTGTAGGTTAAGGGTTGAGGAGGAAGAGGAGAAGAAGACCAAAGGCTGTGGCCAAATTGTCTACATTTCTCACCTCTGGCAAAATTTAGCTGCTTTTGCAAAAGAGAATTATGAAATCACTAAGTTTCTAGCCACTAAATAACAGAACTCCGCTTCTGCCTAGTCAGACATCAGGCTTTATGTCCTTTCTAAGTCCAGGTTTCAAGGCTGAAGTAGAGGAATTTTTTTTTAACAAGGTTAAGTAAAATGAAAAAAAAAGGCTATTTCCTTCTTATAATGAGAGAAGATTGCATTTAACACATTATATTTAATTTCTGATGACCAATCCCCAAATAGTGGGCCATATAGTCTTTTGCTTTTGTGTGTGTGTGTGTGTGTGTGTGTGTGTGTGTGTGTGTGTGTGTGTAGGTTAAAGCACCTTATGAAAGCGCAGAATCATTGATTCTGGTATTTCATGGGCATGAGCCTCATCTTGAGGAGTGATGGGAGATCATCACAATCTGGAGCAGTTTGTACTAGGCAAGTCAAATAGAGAATGGAAACGAATTTTCAACACTAGATGGAGCCACATGTCAACATCTTGATCACCTGCTATGCCACAAGATTCAACATTACTTGGATAACAGAGAATTAGGATGATTATTATATAAAAGATATAAGAATCTTGAAAGACTGGAAATATTTGTGGCAGTCCTTTTTGTAGTGGCAAAAATATTATATGTCCATATTTAAAAAAACAAACTAAAAGTGATTTCAGGACTAAATTCTAGAATCGGAGGATTTCCATTTTGGATAAGATTTCCTTCTGTTTACAAATTTTCTTAGTTTATTTCTCTAATTTTTTAAAGTTCCAAATGAAAGCTTGAGTCCTCCACAGATGTTTTTTATGAATAGTGGAATAATATATGATCAAGATAGGTAATTATTAATGAAGAGAATCAAAGGTACAACTTCACACTTACTAGTAGGGTTCAGAGACAGTTTTAAGGTTGGGTAAATAATGATGATTTAAGATTAAACAATTTTAAGATTAATAATGGGAATTATACTTTTGATATTCTCAAATTAGATTTTAATCTGAAATTTGCTCTTGACTAATGACATCAGATGAAGAAGAGATTGGTTTAGAAAACTATAGTAGGGCAGCTAGGTGGCGCAGCCCTGAAGTTAGGAGAACCTGAGTTCATATCTGGCCTAAGACAGTTTGTACCTGTGTGACCCTGGGCAAGTCATTTGACCCCAATTGTCTCAAAAAAAAAAATTGTATAGTGAATTGTGTTGAGTGTAGATCTTAGATGTCAATGATGTGACTCACTTTCAAAGTTCTGTGAGCAGCATTGAGGCTTATTAAACCCTGTCAGAAAATCCCAGATAGAAGTTTGTTTTTAATGATATGAGGTTAGATAATATTTGTCATGTTAAAGAGCAGAAAAAGTTTCAACAAGGACTGTGCTCCTTTGAAGTCATTGATGTACTCAGTAATCCCAACAATGCTAGTTATTATCAAGGAGCTTTACTCTGTTTAGGTTTCATATACTTCCATTTATGCTAAAAGAACATATCCCGTTTTCTTCCATGACTCTTGTGGAGGCCATTCAGAGCCATAAAGAGCAACAGTAAAGAGCCTTTGTTTCAAATAGGTTGAGAAAACCCAAAGGCTTGCTAATAGGTCTATTTAAACCTTATTAGAGGTAGCCCAGGCTAAAAAATTTGAGAATAGTAAAGAAATGAATGTGAATAGAAAATAATTTGGCATAGGACAAGTCCCTCAGGAAATGTAATGACCTAATAAAATTAATGCTGAATCCATTGATGTGGATGCTTCTCAAATATGTGACCTGGATTTGAATATGAGCAAAGTAACAAGAATCCTCCTTGGGACTGCCACCTAGGACTGTGACCTGGATTTGAGTATGAGTAAAAGCAAGAAAGTCCCTCCTCAGTGCTAGCAAAGAAAATCTTATAATCTTGTTCTCACCAGTTGTTCGACACCTTTACAATTTATGGACTGACTGAGAAGTGTGAAAAACAACACTGCTGCCATTGATTCAGCCATTCTGAGTCTCTTAGTTTGGTAGTTTGCTAAACTGGAATGGCCTATGCTGGACTGTGCTCCACTCTTACCCTGGTGCAACAGATCTTTCCTGATGATTTTCCAAGTTGTCCTGGACTGAAAAATTGCTTCCCCCCCCCCCCCCCTTTTTTTGTGGATTCTGTGACTCTGGAATTTGTTTATAGTAACTATTTAAAGATTTTAGGAGACAATTCTATAGAAAAGCACTGACAAAACGCTGAAATCTCATCCCATTAAGAAGCAATTCTAAAAATATTGGGAGGGTTTGGGGGTAAGCTCAGGGAAGTCCCTGCCTTAGCTGTCATCCTGGATCCATTTCCTAACTTCTGGCAGGTTGGGGAAATAGCAGTTCTACTTGCACAGCTTTGAGAGGTTGCCCTCCCCTGCTCTCAAACCCTTGATGCAGAAGCCCAGTCCCTGATCTCTCTTGGGCCTGCTGCCCACTACCTTGAGAAGAGCTTCAGCAGCCCCTCCTCTAGGCAGGGAAACAGTCCTAGGGAGGGCCCAACTTATAGCACCTGAGTGAGGGCCTGGGTGAAAGCAAGTGTCACCTAAGGAGAAAGCCCTACATCTCATCCTGATCTGATTGCTCATCAACTTTCACCCATGAGAGCCGACTGGGCCCAAGAGTTTCACTCATTTATAAGCTGAGAGCCTTACCAGGTTACCGACATAACCCCCAGACTCTATAAATGAAGTGTAACTAGCAGAATTTGCATCTGGCCCAGTCTTTGATCCTTCCTTGAAGCATCTATCCAGCAATATCTAGATCTTAGATTAGTAGAAATTGAGCCCAGTGGAGCCAGTACCAGTTCTCCTCAATGCCTATCATTGCCCCAGTTTAAGACTTGAGACTGTTCATGGGTGATACATGCCAGGTTCTATTCATAATGTTCTCTTATTCATCTGCTCTTGTCCCCCAACCCTCAATCAGGCTCTTGCCCTCACTGTTCCTAAAGGGAATGCTTTGTAGTATTAGTTTTTGATTTTTTTTTAACTGAGTGGTAGAGATTTGGCTTTGGATAACCTCAATCAGCTTCACTGAATGACCATAGAAAAGCCACTTTTCATGGTCTCAATTAATTGTAATAAAATTAAATTATATGAAACAAAATTATTTTTAAATGTGGGGAAAATCTTTAATAGTTATCTTTAAGGTGACTTAAGTAGTTCACATGTGTTTCTACACATTTCCTAATCCAAGATTAAATAACAAACATAAGTAAAATCAGATTTTCTTTTAAGTGATACAAGATAATTCATGTTACTTACTCTTCTCTAGAATAACTGACTATATTTAAATCCTGTTCCTTAAAATATAAACAAAAGTGGTTCTTGACTGTAACCTCACAACTTAATAGATTCATATTTTAGCTTCATAAGCTTCTCTACCCTTGTCTAATTATACTCATATTATTTTGAAAGAATGAGATAATTAAGGATAGAATCTTATACATATGACAAGTTCAAGCACTAATTTATTGTTTAGGCCATGGAAGGACAACAAATTCAGATTAAAATTGTAGGATTTTTTTTTCTACTTGCAGTTTATTACAGTAATTCAGATACCTAATAATTAATAGATTCAGTACCGTAATAACAGACTTCTACTGTATGTCTATCCTAATAATAGAAATTTGGTATGAGAGTTATAGCAGTATAGGTCTTGAAGCTGTTATAACCATGTTGCTGCTAATAAGTATCCAAGCATATAGAACCAAGTAGATTTCTTATATAGGAAAATGAATTAAAAAGAGTACAACCAGCTTTCCAAGTTGAGCTCTTTACCTTATTTCCAGGAACAGATATTCACTAATTTTAGATCTTAGATGTTGTTTCTGTTGGGCTTTTGACATTTTTTCCTTCAAAGAGCTCATTTAAAGTCAGCCCAACCTAAAAAATGACACTCAAAAAAGAATCAGGGTCCCCCAACAGAGCTCTCCTCAAATAATAAAGCCTCATTAATCTCAGTAGATCTGGATACAATTGTTATCAGCATCAGCAAATTATTGCAATAAATTGACTTACAAATAAAATTTAGTAGATTTTTTTTAAATCACACAAAAGTTGTTAAAGAAATAATCACTAAACTTTCATGAAGTAAATTATTTGAAAAATCTAAACTTACAAATATCTCTTATTCAATCTTAAAGCAAAAATAAATCTGTAAAATTGGAAGTTTTTAAAACTAAGTTGATGTAAATGTCTTTAAGTAATATAAATTCTCAAAGTACCATGAAACCAAAATAAATTCTTTTTTTTTAAAATAAATTCTTAATCACAAATTCCCAAAGATGGCCCTCCTTTAGTCAAAAAGTGTTTATAGTGGGAAGGACATTAAGTTTTTCTAAGCGCCCCCAAACTTAAATTAGCTATATCATAATAAAAAAGCCTTTAAAAATTTACCCAATATCTTTTTTTTCTTTTGTCTTCTCCTAGAGTATAAATTCATTTAGGTAATAAGGTATATCACTAGAAATCAAGAAAATAATCACATTCTGGAATCCCGTATAGATAGTGAATATGTGATAGTTCACTTTAACTCTTAGAAAAACATCATTGGTCAATTAATTTATATATTTGAAATTCAAAACAAAACCCATTACCAATCAAAAAATTGGTAACCTCATTGTGAATGCCTTTTCAAATTACCTCACTCAGAAAATCATTCATCACCATTAGCATTGTATACTGATCAAATCTCAAAACTCCTATAAAGTTATCAAGTATGAAGCAATTATGTCTAATTAAAGAAATAACAGAAACAACATTAATATAGCATTTGACCTATACAAAGCACTCCATCATGTGATCCTCAGAATGATCTGAAGAGGTGGATGCTATTATTATATCCTTACAAACCAGTAAACTGAAGTAGAGACATAAGATAATTTGCTTGGGATTATGCAGCAAATAATTTCCTTAATGCCAAATAAGTGTTTTTTGTGTTAGGTTCTAATTTACCATATTCTCTGTTGGAGAGCACTCTGATCCTGTTCTTATTTCCTTCGGTTTTTAGCTGAAATAAAATCTGGATTTATAATTGCTAACAGTAACATTTTAATTTCCAAGGTCTTGTACTTGTAACACTTTAAAAGAAAAAAAATTCATAAATTTATATTTTTCTTTTCTTTTTCTTTTTAAATACATGGTGATAATTCCCAGCTTGGTATAATCTTCCTTTACTTTCTTAAAGAATTGGATCTAGTCTCAATCCCCAGCAATTTTTACCTTTCTTTGAGATTTAACAGATAAAGATCTCCCCTAAGGATTCCAGTTTATAATTCCCATTCCCCTGGGATTTGCAAGCTGCATATATTAGAAAGTACATTTAAAATTTTACACACAGTTTGAATTCGCATCTATTATCATTAGATTAGTTTAAAGTGTACTAGGCTAAACTATTATTAGATTCTAAGTTGAAAGTATGCTTTTGGCCCAAATCAGTTTTCCTAGCAGAAACTTTCAACAGTTTTCACTGAGGGAGTTAATTAAATAATTGGACAGTACAAGAAACATTTAAGATTTTATAGGATAACCACACATCACAATAACTAATATCTTTATCATACCCAATATATGTATTAGATTTAGTAAGGTCGTCCTATAGATTTATCTTGAAATATGGGTGGACATGCTTAACCAGATGATTTTCCAACTTTACTCTTAGACTATTTTTGCTTACAAATTGATTTCTAAAAAATCTTTTCTTTCTTTCTTTTTTTTTTTTGTGTGTGTATGTGTGCAATTTTTAGTTCTTAGCTGAAGTCAAATTAGGGGAAGGAATGGGGTGAGGGGAAAGGAGAAGGGGTAGATCTTGAAATCTTAAAATACTGATTTACTAATTCAGTTACCAATCTGCCACTGATTTCTTTAAACATTCAACATCAGTCTTCTAATAATTGAATCCATAACCCAAAAGAATCAGAGTAGACTTCACATTTTTAAGAATACAATAAATTATCAAATTAATGCTAGGCAATTTTCTTTAACATATTACAGATCACTTTACCTGGGTGTCTTGGCTTACTAACAAGTTTCCTTACCTATATATTATAATAAAAATGCACATCTGGATCTATTTCCCAAATAATGTCATACATAAACTTATTTTATAATTCTCATGATTTAGTATTATATTTTACACAAGGGGTATTTAATCCAAGCATTTCATAGTAGAAGATTCACTATTTCTAGCTAGTTCAAAGATTTAAAAAGTAATAGTATATGAGATAATTAATTTTAATTAATATGAAAATATAAATTCTGTTATACTTAGGAACAAATTGCTCATTAGATTCCCCCTAATCATCTATAATGGAAACTGCAATGTAGAATAAGAAGTACTTGGTCCTCCATTTTGTTTCCCAAGATTGTTAAGGGTTTCCACAAGGCTTGATTGCCTATTTAACAGAAAAAGTTTTTCAAGGTCCAAATTAATAATCATACTCATCTTTGTTTTTGTCCCTATTCTTCACCTTTTAGAATCTGGAGAGAGTTAACACTTAATTTACAAATCAAGAGATGTACATGTCTCTTAAGCTTTTCACCAATATTACTTAGAAAAACTGCTTTTACAAACAAATGATTGAAATTCTAAAGTGATTGTTTTAAGACTATGATAGAAAAGCCGTGATCAAAGTGTTTTAAAAGACAAAAAAAACCCAATTTTGGTAGTTATGTAATGCTCAGGGAGAAACTGAGGCAGTATCACACATGGAAATTAGGTAATGCTTTATTGATGTTAATTAAGAGTTCAGAATCCATAGCTATGGATCAGGATTGGTGGGACTCTTGTCTCAAAGCACACAGTTCACCCCGGAGACCAACACAACCACAGCCATGTTAGCCGACTGAATACAAAGTACTCAGTAGCCATGTTAGCTGACTGAATACAAAGTACACAGCAGCTCCATCAAGGAACTTCAAACATTATATAGGGTCCTATAGCTCAGGGAGACAAAGAACTCATGGCAACAGCTGAGCACATCTGGTGTCCAAGGAAACCATAAATTCAGTTCTGACAGGTTAGGGAGTAAGGAGCCTTGCCAAAGCAGGCTGCTTGTCTGGGTCATAGATAGATAAGGGGGAGGTGGAGGCTGGCCATCTGGAGGTTTCATGATTACTTTGGAATGTGAGTCCAATTATTTCTGAAGGTCAGGAAGTGGGGATTTCTATTCTGGGACAGAGCAATTAAGGGAGACTGAAACAACAATTAAGGGAGACTGATACTGCAACTGAGGGAAACTGAGACAGTAACTGAGGGAAACTGAGACAGTAACTGAGGGAGACTGAGACAGGCACAACAGTTACAGACACTTTGCTGTCATATGATGACAGATATATTGGGTGAGTTGACAATTCTGTAGATTAAATTTAAGCATAATTCAAGTGGCTTTAAGTGGTTCATCGATCCTACAGCCATGTTAGGGACAGCTTGGTCTGAGATGTTACCAGCTTAAAGTTGCAGTTAAAGCCCCACTCAAAGAAAAATGTGGAGTTTTTACTCAGAGAGAAATTTCATCTCTTATTCTACTTCCAAAATTGTAAACTCACAAAAGACTAAAAGATGGTAGGTTTAAAGAGTTTTCTTTCTAACATTATAGGCTAGGGGAGTCTCACCTTGATTTTTCTGTTTCCCCCATCTAGCAAATACAGGCCATATCCTAAATAGAAAAGATGAAATACTGATAAAAACACAGGAACTAATGTTGAGATTAAAAACTACTTGCTTGGGAGAGCTTTGTATCCTGCCCTTTTACTTGCCTGTCTGTCTCCTGCTTCTACTTAAAGTAGATTTTTTTTCATTGAAATACCCAATTCACATTTAGCCCAATTCCTTCAACACACCTCTGTCTGAAAAACATAAGAGGGCTTCTCTCCTTTGGGCAGAATTTTAACCATATTCAATCCTAATTTGTTCCCCAAGATTTGTAGTTTTTGAAGAAATAAAATAAGCACCAGGAATGGTAAATATGTAAATAATATTGAGAGCAATTGATTGAAAAAAGGTTGTATAAAAATAGCATAATAAAGATTCATTCATAACATGGAGCAACCATTACAAGATATCTATGACAGGTACAAATGGGTACTATTTATGATGTGAATTAATACACAGGTGTTTTCTTTTTTTTATTAAAAGCTTTTTATTTACAAAACATGTGAGTGATTTTTCTACATTGACCTTTGCAAAACTTTTTTTTTTGTTCCAAGCTTTTCCCCTCCTTCCCCCCACCTCCACCCCTAGATGACAGATAATCTAATACATGCTAAATATGTTAAATTATATGACAAATCCAATATATGTATAGATATCTATACAGTTATCTTACTGCACAAGAAACATCAGATCTAGAAAGAAAGGGGGAAAAAACAATCTAAGAAGGAGAACAAAATGCATGGAAATATTCACAAAAAGCGTTAAAATGATGTGTTGTGGTTCACACTCAGTTCCCTCAGGCTTCTCTCTGGATGTATATGACTATCTTCATCGATGAACAATAGGAACTGGTTTGAATCACATCATTGTTGAAGAGAACCAAGTCCATCAGAATTGATCATTGTATAGTCTTGTTGCTTACACAGGTGTTTTCAAGGAAAGGTGTTTTTAATAATTAACAAGGGAAAGGACAAGATGAAAATGTTATTCGCCTTCAGAGAAAGAACCTGTGGCATCAGAATATAGACTCAAGTATTTACTTTTCTTCTTTTTTTCCAAGTTTCCTTTCACAAAATGATAAGATGGAAAATTGGTTTACATAATTGCACATGTGTAACCTCTACCAGATTGCTTACTGTTTCAGGGAAAGAGGGAAGCATAGATTTTTGGAACTCAAAACTTTTATTCTGAATGTTGATAATTGTTTTTATATGTAATTAGGAAAAATAAAATATCATTTAAAAAGATTGAAACACTATTTACCTGTTTAAAAATGTCCCTGGATAATATGTATCTAAGTTATCTTTGAGCCAATAATAGGAGTTAACATGCAAAAACTTTCTAATAGGAATATTTGTAGCACTCAAGGCTTATGGAGACCAGTGTTTTCTGGGTTTGAGTAAACTTTGATATGTTCACTGTGTATGTGTGTATAATCATAGAATGTGATTATTTTCTTAATTTCCAATTTGTTGGTAATCTGATGGATTTAAACAAAAAATGATGTATGGGACCTATATGTATTTATTGTTAACTGTCACTGCAACATGGGAAAAATTATAAAGTTATAAAACTGTGGTTAGATAAAATCTCCTGCAACTTCAATTTGATATTGCTCTGAGATTTGATTTTGGATATGAATATCTAAGTTAGAATTTTCCCAAATGATGGGTTCAGGGCTAAGTACTGCTCAAAGGGCGTACTGTTTGAGAATTTTTCAGAGCTTATCCATGTCTGAAAAAGTTGAGGTGCATAGTGGAAGGTAGGATTAATTTCTAAACAGGAAAATTTCTTACAGCAGTGAATTCTGCACCTGACTGGTATTCTGTGACTAAGGAGGAACCTAATTAGCCTTTACTTTTAGAGCAGTTAACCATGTGCCGATGACTCTCTCCTGGAATCAAAGAAAACTGAGGAAAGTTTATGTTTATGTCAGGTCATTTTGTACCCTTGAAGGATCAGTCTTGATATTATCACTATGTCACTGTTTCCCTTTTCATAGTAAATTTCTACAACAAAATCAGGTAAAATGTAAAAAAAATATGTTTGATGAATATTTTGTTGACAGTTACTCCCATGGGATAAAAGAAAAAAATCTTAGGCTTTTAAATTTTACTGTTTTGAATATGTAGTTACTATTAGTTAGAAATTCTTGTGTGGGGTTAGTTTTCTCAAATCATCTGGAAAGAAGGAGATGCTTTATTAAAGGGGGAAACGAACAAAAATGTGATGCAATGATGAATATAATTGGCTTTTTTTACTAAGAACCAGGATAAAGGTCCCTCCTCCACTAGAAAAGAGAGGCCCTATGACTAAAGCACAGAGAGGGATTCACACCTGAAGAAGTTCACACTTCCCATCCTTATCGTCTCACGGGATATAAAAGGCGCCTATTGGTTTCTGCCTGCTGTGGTGCTGTTCCATGATCCGAAGGAGCTCCTAGTTTTCAGGGCCCTGTGGAGACTGCGAGTGGAATTCGGTGGGAGCAAAGTCGCTCTGGGATCCTCAAAGAAATACTTCAGGGAGAAGAAGTGCGTGACCAGTGTCAGAATGGGGAGAACCGGGAGTTCAGACCTGGGACCTGCGGAGCCCCCGCGGCTTCGCGAGCGTAAGAAGCGCAAACACTGCAGTGTGGGTTTGGACAGCGGGAGGGATGAGAACGGGGCCCGAGATCGGTGCAAGGGAAGCCAAGAACTCTGCCCGGGAAGCGGCTGCTCCGAATATCTGGACCAAGTCGAGGACCGCAACAGGAGCACTCACAGACTGGAGCATTGTCGGGTGGAGCCTGCAGAGCAAAAAGTGAAGCGGAAGAAGCGGGATGAGGCTTCGGAAGCCGCCACGGGCCCCAAGAACAGCTCTGGAAATGGCTCATCTCTCAGCCTCAAGGACAACAATAAACTCCAGGCACAGTTGGGCCTCAAACCTTTCCAGGTCAACGCTGCCGAGAAGAAAGCAGGCAGAGTATTTCTGGGCTCAAGGTTGAATGGGGTGGATCGAGATCCCTCCTTGGAGTCGCCGGGAAGGAAGAGCTTGCCACAGAACGCAGCAAGCAGCTGGGAGATGGATAGTCTCAAAGCAGAGATCTCTCGCAAGCGGCAGCTGGTGGAGGGCAAAAGGATACTGGAGGGAAGTAAACGATATTTTAAACGGAGTGAACTTGCCAAAAAAGAAGAGGAGGAATACTTTGAAAGCTGTGCCTCCAAGGTACAGCCACAAGAGAAGAATGAAAACCAACTAATTTCCTTCTCTCCTGTGGCGGAACTAGACCGGATAGAGGAAAAGTTGCCAATGAATCTTTGCAGGCAAGAAATCGTGTCGAAATTGAGAGAAAGAGGAGAACCTGTAAGATTGTTTGGAGAAACGGATTATGATACATTTCAGCGGTTAAGAAAGATAGAGATTCTCAAGCCTGAGGTTAACAAGGGTTTGAGGAATGACTTGAAGGCAGCTTTGGATAAGATTGAGCAACAGCACCTTCAGGAAATTGTTGCTAGTCAGGTATCAGGAGAAGACACGCAGAATGATCTGAAAGCCCATGAAGAAAACACTACTTTTGAAGAATTTGAGGCATTGGGACAGTCCTTAGGAAGGGGGGATGATT
Source organism: Myrmecobius fasciatus (assembly GCA_023553655.1). Taxonomy (NCBI): domain Eukaryota; kingdom Metazoa; phylum Chordata; class Mammalia; order Dasyuromorphia; family Myrmecobiidae; genus Myrmecobius; species Myrmecobius fasciatus. The sequence goes on along the minus strand of JAJPUD010008078.1, from coordinate 28,350 downwards.
ATAAAGACATGGATATCATCACCAAGTTCCTTAAATTTCTCCTTGGAGTTTGGACTCAAGAGCTCCATGCTAGAGAAGAGCATGTAAAATGTAGTGTGCAGGGCAAACTGAATAGTGCCGTTCAGAAACAGACAGAATCCTATCTGAGGCCACTTTTCAGAAAACTGCAAAATAGGACTCTTCCTGCCGATATTAAAGAATCAATAACAGAAATGATTAAATTCATGTTGCAGAGAGAATATGTGAAGGCCAATGAAGCTTATCTTCAAATGGCCATTGGAAATGCCCCTTGGCCAATTGGAGTCACAATGGTTGGTATCCATGCAAGAACTGGTCGTGAAAAAATCTTTTCTAAGAGTGTTGCACATGTGCTAAATGATGAGACACAACGAAAATACATCCAGGGTTTGAAAAGATTAATGACTCTGCCAGAAGCATTTCTCTGCATGTCCTTCAAAATGTGTGGAGTACAATGCATTGTAATAACTGTCCTCTGTGAAGTTATAGCACAAGAAACAGTACTGTGGTCTCCTGGGGAATTGCTATCAAGAAAAATGGAGAGAGAAAGAATCAAGTTTGGGGAGCCTGTTTTCTAAGTGATTTCTTTGATTATTTTAAAAACTTTGTTTGCTTCTTACATCAAATAGGATAGCAGACTCTTGATTGTTAGCTTTCAATAGGCTCACAATCAAAATAAAGCACCAAGGCTCATTTCCCTGTAATTTAAGTATACAGTCAACAATCATTGAGGGATTCCTATTGGATTTTTTTCCTACCTAATGTGTAAATTGTTGGTAAATGATTAGAAAGAAACACTAGAGGGTGAATTGTAATTATTTTGGTAAAATATGATACTGTTCATGCTAAAATTATGTTTATAGTTGGAAAAATATTTTCTTTGAAGAACAAAAAAGGTAACACCTATTGGTGACAAAAAGACAGAAGTCAGGTATCAGTCTAGGAAGTCGAGGAGCCATTGTAGGCTGATTTTATCAACTTCATGTAATTTTTGCAGCTCAAGAAAGTGCTTGAGAAGCTGGCACTAGCCAAAGAAAACTGTCTTCTGAACCTAGGACTTGGGAAGTTTAAATATGTATATTTATATAATGAAGAGTTGAGTGGGAGGGATGAGGACAACTTAACTTCAAAATGTAACAGAAATTAATAAAATAATTATTTTAAATATTATTTTTACTTTGCTCTGTTTATGTGTAATATGTCAAGATCTCTAGATTAATCCAGTGCTGGTTAATGTTAATCCAGAACAATTTGGGATTGTACACTGTTATGCATGCATTTTAGGTATAATACTCCAGATTGTGATTATCAAAAAAAGTCATAACAGATTTTTGTATCAAGGTGTACTAGAAATAAAGAAAAACATTCTAAAAACTTTTGGAAATATCTTATGAGCTTCTTAGGAAAAATGGTTTTTAGAAATTATTATATATTGTGAACTTACTGATATTGCTGTTAACATGAGGAAAAATTGTCCCCTGATCTAAGCAGGAACTTGTTATGTGAGGACCTCTTAGGATTATGATTTGATTTGCTCTAAGTATTGAGTACAGGTACAAGTGTTTGTGAGCAGGTCTTAGCATTTTCCTTTGAATGGTGTAGTATTTTTAAAAAAAAATCATTCAGAGTGCAACATTGTCAAATGTTATAGGTGGGACAAAGACATCTGGGGAGGATGAGAAAATGGGCCTTACAAAATTAATGCAAGATCCTCTATTCAAGTTCTCCACTGTGGCATTTCCTTTCTGAATCAGAAAGTATCTTGATGTGATCAGAATCCTAGCTTTGAGACCTGCAGGATAAGGTGGCACTCTTTTGCATGATTGCCAAAATGTACTTAGGACTTATCTGAAATCAAACAGAGCTGCAGTGGTTTTCTCTCATTATATTTATGTGTGGTTAAGTTTGGATATCATGGAACAGACTTGATAGTGTTAAAAACCAATTCCCACTTCCTCCTCCTTTCATAACAAATCCCTGATTGTGGCAGGAGAACTGCAAATGTTTTGTAATGAATCTGACTCTTACAATCACATAGTATCACTAAGCCTATGTAAGGTTGGGGGTATAAATGACACTACTTGTGGTATTTCTACTCTTTTCCCCACTTCCTAGCTTAGCATCTAGGACAATTAAAATAATTATACATTTATGACCTCATTTTCTTACATTCTGTCTACATAATAATTGCTCCCATCATGTGAGGATAAAATAATATCCTCATATGAGGACAAAATAGGTCCCCAAAGAAGGGACAAGAATAAAGATATAAAAAACCCTAATTCTTATGTAGCCCGGTAGAGAGCGAAGGAGAGGATTTCATATGTGTTGTGAGGCTCCTATGGCTCTCTTTCTGTCCCTCTTTTTCTCTCTCTCTCTTCCTCTTCTACTGTTTTGCTTTTGCTTTGGCTCTTTTCTTTTTGGCATTGATTATATAGTATATTTATTATCTCTTATATTACCTTGACCTTTGGAAATCTCAACTAGAGGCCAGAGTTAATGCAATTAGAAGTTTAAATATGTTTTCCTTGTCCAAGTTCCATGTCAAACTATTGGTGATGATGTCCATGGAAAATTCCTATTCTTTAAATCCAAACCCCTACTGATAGATTTTTTTTTTTACCAAACACTTACTACTTTTCAAAATAGCCACATGAACTCTAAAGTAAATACATTGTGTTAAGGAAACAGCCAGATCTAAGAAAAAGAAGATCTTTGAACAGGGAGAGGGAAAGAAAGCGAGTGATCAAAATCTATGTTTATCATTACCAAATTTTGCCATCAGAGGTCAAAATTAAGGAGTCATAATTCAGTATCAGGAATTAAAATGTATCAGTTAAAGTTCATGATTTGAAATTAAGGATTAGGAGGAAAAATGGAGTCAAAATTCAGAAGTTTGAATCTGGTACAGAGAGGCAAATTCAGGAGTAAAAATCTCAGATGTTGAAATTCTGGACAGGAAGCCAAGTTGCTGGAGTCACATTGTTCAAATTTAAAATTCAAGATCAGGAAAGAGAAAGGGAGAGGGAGTATCATGGTGATATGGGGAGGTAACATGATAGAGACAATCATGGAAGGTAAGAGACAATTTTAGAAAGGGAGAGTGTGATTCTTTCTACAGACACCATACATGAGGATTATCTTCCAAAATGATTCTAGGATTTAGGCAATAGCTGTTAACAATGAATGCCAATTTGATGTTTAGCAGCTTACCTCCCCAATACTTGGTAGTAATTCAATGAAGGAATATTATCCAAAATACCTTTAATACACTAAAAAAAAGTTAGTAACACAATCAAGGTAGACACTGTTGCAAAGGAGTTAAAATTTATTATAGTATATATTCTAGGTTGCCCCAATGAGAAAACAGATCCTTTATGTTGGGGGAGGGGGAAATCTGTCTTGCATTCCCTTATGCAAGGATTAGTGTGTCTAGAGGGGTGCTTAGCCCCACAACCCTGTCTAGTGATTTCCTTTATAGAGAAAGGCATAGGATCCTTCTATCTAGCACTAGATGTTCACCATTTAAGCAGCAGAAGCCTTTTGCACTGGATGGATAGTGCCTAATTCTGAACAAAAACTATCTTAAGGAAATCACCATCACAACCCTGTAAAAATTCATACCTCTGGGGTAAAGTCTTGTTGCTTTTCTTATCAAGGTCAGGGAAAGCTTGGAAGTGGTCATGATATTAGTCACTACAACCTCTGTTGGTTTTACCCTCACAAAAGGGCTCATTCTTTCCTCCTGCACTGACTGGTTTTTGCAGCTCTAAGGCCAGCCACTGAGTTTGTGTGGATGAATGACATAACTATTATGAGGAAATTAAAGGAGCAGAAATCCCACCTAAGGAAGTTTTAGTCAGCATTGAGAATCTCAAAAAGAACAGATGAGAAAAGGCAGGGAACACGTACCCCTTCTTTAGAATCAATGAGGTTAACCAAGGATATAGCTAGAGTAATGGGGGAATTTGTGTCAGTCAATTTAGCTGTAGAGATCTCAATTGATTCACTAAGAAGGACTTGAGATTTTCTTTAATTTTTTTTTTTTTTTTTTTTTTTTTTTTGTTTTTTGTGGAGGAATTGAGGTTAAGTGACTTGCCCAGGGTCACACAGCTAGGGCATGCTAAGTGTCTGAAACCAGATATGAACTCAGGTCTTCCTGACTTCAGGGCTGGTGCTCTATCCACTGCGACACCTAGCTGCCCCAGGACTTGAGATTTTCTAAACAACTAATAAGTGTTCTAGATTCTCACCTCTCCCAAGGAGTAAGAAGGAACTTGGGTAAGAAGGATCAACAATTGCTTTGCCAGGGAAGGCATCTGCTACCCAAGTTTCTAAGACTTCACCAATAGTAATTGGATTTTCATTCTTAACTAGAGAGTACCTGAGTACTAACATTCTCTTTAACCTAAGCATGCCTCTCCTAAATGCATACTCAAACCACCTCAGAAAATGCAATGACAGGATATTAAAGTGGGTTTTGATGATCCTTCTGATTGTGTTTCTTTGTCACCTTGTCAGATACAAGCATTTGTTTTATAAAATGAGGTGTAACCAGAGTGAAGTAGAAATACCTCAAGGCTAGCTCTGCAGAAAGAGCAAATGGGCAAAAGTTTAGCTAGGTTTGGAGGTAGCCTTAATGGGAATCATAGGAACTTTGACTTCAGAATGTGGGAAGTTGGGTTTGAGTCTGGGGAGGATTGAGGCAAATTCTGCTGTCAAGGAATTCCAGACTCAGTTAAACTGAGACTCTGCCTTGAGTGAGAAGGAACCAGCACACTCAGTGAGTGAAGAAGCAGTGGGGCAGGGAACCGATTGGCTACAGGTACTTAGAGGAAGATAGTTCTTGGTTTGGGGTTCCAATCCAGAAAGGTGCTAACATTAAGTTTTCATTAAGGGGGGGGGGGAGAGGCAAAGGAGAGAACCTAACCATATAAAGCTGCTATGGGAATATGGTTGACCAGGGTTAATCCTTAGAGATGAACATGGAAGTTGTCTTTCCTTGCCCCCCAAAATATTAAATGGCTACCTTCCCAGAAAGAATCTATAGAAGAACTCAAAAAAGACTTTGAAAGTCAAATGAGAGAGACTGAGGAAGTAAAAAAATAATCAAAATAAAACAAGATTATGAAAAGAATTGCTTAACTAGAAAAGGAGATACAGAATATTAAAAAAGAAAATGACTCTTTGAAAATTAGAATTAGCCAAGGGGAAGCCAGTAAGGTTATAAGAGACAAAGGAATAACAAAACAGTGTGGGGAGGGGGCGGAGAAATATACAGATGATGAAACATCTCAAACAGATTAGGAGAATGTAAGAATTGGACTTCCTGAAAGCTATCACCACCACCACCACCACCAACAAACTGTTCACAATCAATTGCCCTGAAGTGATAGAATATGAGGGGTGAATAGAAATTGAAAAAAATTTACCAATCACCACCTCAGATCCTACAAGGAAAACATCGGAACACTATTGCTAAATTAAAAAAAAATACAGATAAAAGAAATTTTACAAGAAACAAAATTCAAATATGTTGGAACTAAAATGTTATACAGGATTTAATCAGCAGCTACAGCACTGCAGAAAATAAGTATATTGAATGGGGAAGAAAAAGGATTTAATAAACTGACATTTTCTACTGAGTTCACATTTGTTTAAAACATCCTAAAAATCTAACATAAGGGCCAACATCAAAGACTAATTTCAAGAGATTCAATAAAAACAAATTGCTTTTATAAATGAAAGTGTAAGCCCTATGTCTAAGATTTTGCTCTGCCCCAATCTTTCTTTTAGATTATCTGAGTATGTGACTCTAAAACAGCAAAATGGTAAATAGGCTGTATGAATAAGGTATAGAGTAAAAACCCACAGAGATATCAGAGGGGAAAAGGGCCGATAGTTCTGAAAATCTGTGTGTGTGTGTATACATATGTATATATATATGTACATATATATATATAACGTGCCATACCTTCCATATACATTGAAATGGACAAAGGATTGGGCCCTATCTCCTGGGTCAAGGGGCCTTGGACTTCTTGAGAAGTGTTTGCTCAACAAGGGCCTGAGAAGTGCTAGACTAACAATGTCAGTTCACCCTAACCCAGATTACGTCGGCCTTTTCCGCTGTGTACCCCACATCCTGCTCTCACCCTATTGTAAGTGAGAAGTCAATGTTTAACGTCAAATGTAACCAAGGAAGGGGCAAATGTACATTAAAGTGTGCCCCTACCAAGGCTTGGGGCTGATCACTACTAGCCTGTCTAGGGAGGTCAGTCGCCGGCCGGCTAATAAACGCTGTCAAAATCCAAATTATTTTTGTCTGTCCTGTATTTTTTCACCTGGGCTATTTCATATATGGCTGAGGTTAAGGTAGGATACAGAATGTTTAGGCTAATGTGAGTTGGTTTATTCACAATACTTGGCTTTGCCCCCATCTTCCTTTTGAACTGCCCAATGACCAATGCCAGTATTACACATGTGGAAGTTTAACACCTGTATTAGCAACTGCCCTTTTCTCTAGAGCATTGCCACTGTTCTCCACCTCACCAGTGCTATCCTCCCATTCTCAAATTATGTAGGAATAAGCTATATAGACTAATGGGAATGGGATCAATTAGGATGGAAAGGGTGTGTGTGTGTGTGGAAAAAGATAAAGGAAGGGCCTGTGAGGGAGGAAGTGAGGTTAAGTAACAGCAGTGCAAATTAAGGAGTAGAACCAAAGTAGAGTTGGCCAGCATGGCACAAGAAAAATCAGATCAAAAGGGGGAAAAGAGAAGAAAAAGAAATGAGCAAATAACAAGGTAAAAATACTATGTTGTGCTCCACATTCAGTCCCCATAGTCCTCTCTGGATGCAGATGGCTCTCACTATCAAATTTATTGGAATTGACGAGAATCACCTCATTCTTGAAAAGAGCCGAGTTTATCACAGTTGATCATCACATTCTTCTTGTTGCTGTATACAGTGTTCTCTTGGTCAATAACTTATTTCTTTTTTTTAATTAAAGCTGTTTATTTTCAAAACATATACATAGATAATTTTCAACATTCACTTTTGCAAAACCTTGTATTGAAAATTTTTTTAAATAAAGCTTTTTATTTACAAAACATATGAGTGATTTTTCTACATTGACCTTTGCAAAAACTTTTTTTTCCCAAGCTTTTCCCCTCCTTCCCCCCACCCCTAGATGACAGGTACTCTCATACATGCTAAATAGGATAAATTATATGACAAATACAATACATGTATACATATCTATACAGTTATCTTACTGCACAAGAAACATCAGACCTAGAAAGAGAAGAAGAAAAAACAACCTAAGAAGGAGAACAAAATGCATGGAAATATTCACAGAAAGCGTTAAAATGCTGTGTTGTGGTTCACACTCAGTTCCCACAGGCCTCTCTCTGGATGTATATGACTATCTTCATCGCTGAACAATAGGAACTGGTTTGAATCACATCATTGTTGAAGAGAACCATGTTCATCAAAATTGATCATCGTATAGTCTTGTTGCTGTGTATAATGTTCTCCTGGTTCTGCTGATTTCACTCAGCATCAGTTCATGCAAGTCTCTCCAGGCCTCTCTGAAATCCTCCTGTTGGTCATTTCTTACAGAACAATAATATTCCATAACATTCATATACCATAATTTATTCAGCCATTCTCCAGTTGGTGGACATCCATTCAGTTTCCAGTTTCTAGCCACTACAAAAAGGGCTGCCACAAACATTCTTGCACATGTGGGTCCCTTTCTCTCCTTTAAAATCTCTTTGGTATATAAGCCCAGTAGAAACACTGCTGGGTCAAATGGTATGCACAGTTTGATAACTTTTTGAGCATAGTTCCAAATTGCTCTCCAGAATGGTTGGATCCATTCACAGTTCCACCAACAATGTATCAGTGTCCCAGTTTTCCCACATCCCCTCCAACAGTTATCATTATCATTTCCTGTCATTTTAGCCAATCTGACAGGTGTGTAGTGGTATCTCAGAGTTGTCTTAATTTGCATTTCTCTGATCAATAGTGACTTGTACCACCTTTTCATGTGACCAGAAATAGTTTCAATTTCTCCGTCTGAAAATTGTCTGTTCATATCTTTTGACCATTTATCCATTGGAATATGGCTTGAATTCTTATATATTTGAGTCAATTCTCTATATATTTTAGAAATGAGGCCTTTATCAGAACCTTTGGATATAAAAATATTTTCCCAGTTTACTGCTACCCTTCTACTCTTGTCTGCATTCATTTTGTTTGTACAAAAACTTTTTAACTTGATATAGTCAAACTTATTTATTTTGTGATTAATGATGACCTCTAGTTCTTTGGTCACAAATTCCTTCCCCCTCCACAGGTCTGAGAGGTAAACCATCCTACATTGTTCTAATTTGTTTATAATATCATTCTTTATGCCTAGATCATGAATCCATTTTGACCTTATCCTGGTATGTGGTGTTAGGTGTGGGTCAATGCCTAATTTCTTCCATACTAGTTTCCAATTATCCCAGCAATTTTTGTCAAATAGTGTTTTTATCCCCAAAACTGGGGTCTTTGGGTTTATCAAACACTAGATTACTATTGTCATTGAGTATTTTGTCCTGTGAACCTAACCTATTCCACTGATCCACTACTCTATTTCTTATCCAGTACCAAATGGTTTTGGTGACCACTGCTTTATAATATAGTTTTAGATCTGGTACAGCTCGGCCACCCTCATTTGCATTTTTTTTCATTAATTCCCTTGAAATTCTTGACCTTTTGTTTTTCCAGATGAATTTTGTTGTTATTTTTTCTAGGTCAGTTAAATAATCTCTTGGGAGTTTGATTGGTATAGCACTAAATAAATAGATTAGTTTAGGTAGTATTGCCATCTTTATTATATTCGCTCGACCTATCCAAGAGCACTTGATGTTTTTCCAGTTGTTTAGATCTGACTTTATTTGTGTGAAGAGTGTTTTGTAGTTTTGCTCATATAGATCCTGACTTTCCCTTGGCAGATATATTCCCAAATATTTTATACTATCGATAGTTATTTTGAATGGAATTTCTCTTTGTATCTCTTGCTGTTGCATTTTGTTGGTGATGTATAAAAAGGCTGATGATTTATGTGGATTTATTTTGTATCCTGCAAAGAGTGATAATTTGGTTTCCTCATGACCTACTCTAACTCCTTTAATCTCTTTTTCTTGTCTTATTGCCGAGGCTAGCATTTCTAATACAATATTGAATAGTAATGGTGATAGTGGTCAACCTTGTTTCATCCCTGATCTTATTGGGAATGGTTCCAGTTTATCACCATTACATATGATGCTAGCTGATGGTTTTAAATAGATGCTACTGACTATTTTAAGGAAAAGTCCATTAATTCCTATACTTTCTAATGTTTTTTTTAATAGGAATGGATGTTGGATTTTATCAAATGCTTTTTCTGCATCTATTGAGATTATCATATGTTTTTTGTTAATTTGGTTATGAACATAGTCAATTATGTTAATCGTTTTCCTAATATTGAACCATCCCTGCATTCCTGGTATAAATCCTACTTGGTCATGGTGTATTTTTCTGGGAATGATTTTCTGTAATCTCTTTATTAATATTTTATTTTAAGATTTTTGCATCAATATTCATTAGGGAGATTGGTCTATAATTTTCTTTCTCTGTTTTTATTTTACCTGGTTCAGGTATCAGTACCATGTCTGTGTCATAAAAGGAATTTTGTAGGAGTCCTTCATTCTCTATTTTTTCGAATAGTTTATATAATATTGGACTTAATTGTTCTTTAAATGTTTGGTAGAATTCACATGTAAATCCATCTGGTCCTGGGGATTTTTTCTTAGGCAGTTGATTAATGACTTGTTCTATTTCTTTTCCTAAAATGGGACTATTTAAGTAATTTATTTCCTCTTCTGTTATTTTTTGTAGATATTCCTCCATTTCACTTAGGTTATCAAATTTATTGGCATAAAGTTGGGCAAAGTAACTCCTGATTATTGCTCTAATTTCCTCTTCATTGGTGGAAAGTTCTCCCATTTCATTTTTGAGACTAACAATTTGATTTTCCTCTTTCCTTTTTCTAATTAAATTAACTAGAGGTTTATCTATTTTGTTGGTTTTTTTCATAAAACCAACTTTTAGTTTTATTAATTCAATAGTTTTTTTACTTTTAATTTTACTAATCTCTCCTTTTATTTTTAAGATTTCAAGTTTGGTATTTGATTGGGGGTTTTTAATTTGTTCTTTCTCTAGCTTTTTTAGTCGCAAGCCCAGTTCATTGATTTTGTCTTTCTCTATTTTATGCAAATAAGCATCTAGAGATATAAAATTTCCCCTTATTACTGCTTTGGCTGTATCCCACAAATTTTGGTATGTTGTCTCATTATTGTCATTCTCTTGGATGAAATTAGTAATTGTGTCTGTAATTTGCTGTTTCACCCATTCATTCTTTAGGATAAAATTATTTAGTTTCCAATTGGTTTTTGTTCTATTTTCTCCTGGCCTTATATTGAATGTGATTTTTATTCCGTCATGATCTGAAAAAAATACATTTATTATTTCTGCCTTCCTGCATTTGATTTTGAGGTTTTTGTGTCCTAACACATGGTCAATTTTTGTATAAAATAACTTATTTCTTAAAGGCAATTCCTACATAAGTTGATAAATAATTCCTACAGATTTTCCTCTCCTTCCCCCCACCTCCTCCCCTAGATAACAGCTAGTCTAATACATGTTAATTACATTAAAATATGACAAATCAAATATATGTATACATAATTATAGAGTTATCTTGCTGGTAACTGTAGATCTTGTGGATCTACAAGAAAAAAAAAAACCTGAGAAGGAAAATAAAAATACAAGCAAACATTAACAGAAAGCATACTATGTTGCGGTCCACACTCAGATCCCACAGGCCTCTCCCGGGGTATAGATGGCTTTCTTCATCACCAAACAACTGGAACTGACTTAAAACATTTCATTGTTGAAGAGAGCTATGTCCATAAGAATTGGTCATCATATTGTTGTTGCTGTGTATAATGATCTCCTGGTTATGCTCATTTCACTCAGCATCAGTTCATGTAAGTCTCTCCAGGCCTCTCTGAAATCATCCTGCTGGTCATTTCTTACAGAGCAATAATATTCCATAACATTCATATACATAATTTATTCAGCTATTCTCCAATCAATGGGCATCCATTCAGTTTCCAGTTTCTAGCCACTACAAAAAGGGCTGCCACAAACATTCTTGCACATGTGGGTCCTTTTCCCTCCTTTAAGATCTCTTTGGGATATAAGCCCAATAGAAACACTGCTGGGTCAAAGGGTATGCACAGTTTGATAACTTTTTGAGCATAGTTCCAAATTGCTCTCCAGAATGGTTGGATTCATTCACAGTTCCACCAGCAATGTATCAGTGTCCCAGTTTTCCCACATCCCCTCCAACATTTGTCATTTCTTTTCCTGTCATCTTAGCCAATCTGACAGGTGTGTAGTGATTTCAGAGTTGTCTTGATTTGCATTTATCTGATTAATAGATTTGGAGCACCTGTTCATATGACTAGAAATAATTTTAATTTCATCTGAAAATGTTCATATTCTTTGACTATTGGAGAGTGGTTTGAATTCTTATAAATGAGTCAATTTTCTATATTTTAGAAATGAGGTCTTTATCAGAACCTTTAAATGTAAAAATGATTTCCTAATTTATTGCTTCCCTACTAATCTTGTCTGCATAGTTCTGTTTGTACTTAATATAAAAATTATCTGGTGTTCAATTAAGAGTTCCAGTTCTTCTTTGCACATAAATTTTTTCCATCTCCATCAGGTCTGAGAGGTAAACTATCCTATGTTCCTCTAATTTGCTTATGATATCACTCTTTATATCTAAATCATGAACCCATGTAGATCTTCTTGGTATGTGGTGTTAGGTGTGGGTCAAGCCCTAATTTCTTCCATACTAGTTTCCAATTGTCCAATTGTCAGTGAGTTCTTATCCCAAAAGCTGGGGTCTTTGGGTTGGTCAAACACTAGATTACTATAATTATTGCTTATTTTGTCCTGTGATCCTATCCTACTCCACTGATCGACTACTCTATTTCTTAGCCAGTATCAAATGGTTTTGATGACCACTGCTTTATAATGTAGTTTTAGATATGGCACAGCAAGGCCACCTTCATCAGCTTTTTTTCATTAATTCCCTTGAAATTCTTGACCTTTTGTTCTTCCAGATGAACTTTGCTGCTATTTTTTCTAGATCTGTGAAAAATTACTACCCAAATTAATTTACTTATTTAGTGCCATGCTAAACTCCCCAGAAATTGTCATTTTTATTATATTTGCTTGGTCTACCCATGAGCACTTGACATATTTCCAACTGATTAGGTCTGATTTTATTTGTGTGGAAAGCGTTTTGTAGTTTAGTTTATATAGTTCCTGACTTTTCTTTGGCAGATAGATTCCCAGATATATTATACTCTCGACAATTATTTTGAATGGAATTTCTTTTTGTATCTCTTGCTGCTCAACTTTGTTGTTATTCAACTATCCATGATCGCTCCCTACACCTCCTTGATCTTAGCCTCCTACATCCTTCCTCACTTCTCCCTGATTTTATCCTTCAAAAATCCTCTCCCCAACCATTTGTCAAAAACACTCCTACAAAACAAATCCACATTAATCATCAGAATTTTTATATATTACCAACAAAGATAGGGAATTTGGGGGGAAAAACAAAGAAATTTTGGGAAAACAAAGTCAGGGGAGATTTAGGGGAACAATTTCAGAATGGATTAAGGAATTGTAGTCTTAGAGTGTGCTGGCTTGAGTTTCCATCTTTCTCCACTTTTTGAATTTCTATGACACATTTCTTATCTGGGTATAAGGATGAAGATCATTCTTCTATAACTGTAGTTATATGGGGCAGAGAGCAGTCCCTTAATTTGGTACAAATGAAAGGCACTAGTTACCTCTTCCATAATAGAGGAGGGAGTGGGGTTAGGAGAAAATAATGGGAGTATCTTGACCTGGAAGAGTAGGGAGAATAGGAAAAACAAACCAATTAAGAAAAGGGTGACCACAAGCCAGCAAAAGGAAGAAGAGGAATAATGGAACAATGAGGAGAGTTCAGAGAAATTAGCTAGGTAAACCATGGGGTGAAAGAAGGATTGGAGTTATCAAGTAATTGGTCTCAACTGTATCAGCTATAGACTGAATAAAGCCAGAGTTGCTGACATAAAAACAGCACTCTTCTCTGAGAAAAGCACAGGTACAACCTTGGGCTGGGGTGAGGGTGTCCAAAACTGGCAGTTTTGTTAGGGATAGGGCAGTGAAGGATTGCTGTTGCTGTGCAGCTCTTTAATGCTAGCAGAAAGGCGGTTCTCAACTTTGGCCAGACTTCTGGAGAGTTCCTTATAAATCTCCTGGGATTTCTGATTCCAGTTTGTATGCCTCCAACTGTCCCTATGAAAGCAAAGATTGGTAAGAAAGGCCATCCCTTATTGTCCCTGTTAAGGGAAACAGGAGTTCCAAGGGAATGTCAGGCATACCTTGGAAAAGAAGCAGGAACAGTAGAAGGGATGGTAGTCATGGGGCAACTGCTGCAAAGATTAAAAGGCAGACTGCAGTGCAGAAGGGTGGAAGGGTTCTGGGGAGATACTGCCTCCTGTGGAGGGTCTGATTTTGTCATGTTTTGTAATAGCCACCTTCACAGGGCCATGAGTTTACCTATTTTAAGTGGTTGCCCATAGGCCCAACTACCTTGAGATATTGCCAGAAGCACCTGTCAATCAAGATCCTCAAATGAGAAACTCTCAATTCCCTCCTGAGTATAGAAAGGCATGAACAACTACTTGGTGACTGGTCAATTGCAATGTCCTTTTGGGAGCTTTTCTAGCTTCCTGGGCCACTTGTTCCACATATGGTGTACAGATTTGTTTTCCTTGACTGGGGCCACTCAGCCCTTCTTACACCCCTTGTCCTTGGTGTAGACAATCAAAAGGGCTATCAAGTGTAGGGATAATTGTTACTGTAATTTCTTGATTCAATTGAATGAGTAATCATAGCTTTGAAAATGGTCCTCTCCACTTTCTCTAGTTGTTGCTCTGTTTTTGGCCTGAGAATTCTGGTAGAATCTAAAGCTGGGGCTCCTCATAGGATGTCAAATAAAAGCTGTAATCATTTGGTGAAAGGATTAAGGAAGGCCTAATCCAACTTACCTCTCCCAGTAATTTTTGGAAATCATTGAGGGTTTTCAAATCTGGTCTCAGAGTTACTTTTTGGAGTCTAATTTCATTTTCTGTGATCTGGTACCTAAGGTATCCATATGATGGGCCCTTTTGTATTTTCTCTTCGGCTCTTACTAGATTTTATTCCTTTAGGAATCTAGTGGCATCTGTTAGCATCCACTGAACTTATTGAGGCAGCACATCCCTGTGCAAAACATCATTCCATTAAGATATAACTATCCTCAGGCTTATGTTATCCATTATGGGGACAAGAACTCTCTGCCCAAATTCCTGACATTATGTAGGACTCTTTCATTCCTTGAGGCAAGATTTTTACTGACCTCTCTGTGCAGCTCCATAAGATTAATGGCAGGCACAGAAAAGGCAAAAGACCTGTAACCTTCTGGTTAGGAAGGGATTGTATAGAAACAATCTTTAACACCCATTACCTGGGGAACGGCAAATTTTTTGGCCTCATGGTGGGTGAAGCAAGCCCTAGCTGTAGCGTTCTCATAGTTTCCACGGCCTTGTTAAGTTTACAAAGATCAATAAACATTCTCCATTTTGCTGATTTCTTTTTTCTACCAAATATTGGAGAAATATAAGGGTTATTAGAAGGCTCCATATGTCCTTTGCCTAATAGTTTTTGGACCAGTTCCTTTGTGACTGTCAGTTTTTCCACTGATGAGGGCCACTGCTCTACCCATATGGACTCAAAGTTTCCAAATTATTTTGGGGGTTCTTAGCAGGTCAGTAGTGGCCTTGAGGACAATTTTGGTTCTGTCTGAATAACAACTCCCATTTGTGATAGCTTCTTTGCCTTACTGTATTATGGGGCATGTTTACTAAAATATATTGGTTTATATGGCCTGTTCATCCCTCATGCTCCCACACAAGGGATGAGGCTCTTTGTAATGGTCTCTGCACTTTCCTAATCCCCCACATGTTAGTGACAGAATATTCCACAGGCCAATCTGGGGGCCACTGAATCTTGTTAATAACTGTTTTGTCAGCTCCTGTATGTATAAGGCCATCAAACCAACTTCCTTCTAACTTTATCCCCAACTGGAGATGTTTCTGTTGAACCTGGATAATCCAATGAACATGGGATTCCTCTTCCCACTTAAGGCAGCAAGAGTTTATCCCATTGCTGCCATCCTTTTCACGATTCACATGCTCAAAGTCTCCCACAGACCTTGGTCCCTGAATCTGTAGTGGTGTGTATTGATAGTATGGTAACTTTCCTCTGCAGTGAATACTATGAGCAACACTGCAAAGCCTGAAGATACAGCGGCAGAGGGTGAAAGAGTAACAGCAACAGTGTCCCTGAAGCAGTGGGGGTGTTTGCTGTATCTAGACAGAGGCAGTGGGAAAAGGGGGTGTGCCATACTCATGGGAAGCTTTGGATGAAACAGTAATGGCTGACTATACTACCTCCATTCTGACTGTGGTCCAGGTGGGAGTAATGATAGGACTGTTGTGCCTATTGCTGTTCTGGGGGCTGAGGCAGGCCCCCTTTGCCTGTTTCTCAATAGGTAGTCTGCAGCCCTATGAAAGCCCTTGCCACAGTGGGAACAGGGCCCTGGAGGCTCTCTTCTTTGACCTGGCCCAGCATTGAACTTTATATTATCCTGCTTTCCCACATTTATAGCACACCTGTCCATTTTTTTTTCTCTTTGGATTCCTCAGTCATATCTAATACTGCTAACTTCTGTCCTAAGATCTACACCAAAAGCTTGTGTCCCTACCCTAACAGTGAGTCTAACCATTTCTTCTACAGAGGCTTCCCTAGGAACTCATATCAAGGCTTTCTTACAATCGGCATTGCAATTTTCCAAAGCTAGCGGCTTGATCAATGATTCAGCTGCAGTCCCATCCCCCATTTTATGCCTACTGCTTGTGTCAAGCAGGCTAAAAAAATGTAAATGTCTCTAGATTTTCTTGCTTCATCATAGGGAAAGAAACACCCTTATCAGCACCAGGAAAATTTTTGGCTTATTTTATGACTCAGTCCTAGGCTTCTATTGTGAACCCTAATTGCTGGGACAGGTTGAGTAATTCCCTCTCTTGGAAAGTTGTTGATAAATAATGTTAAGGGCCTGTTGTTCATTAGCTCTAGCTTGTTCCCTACATTGAAAAGTGAATTCTGACATCTATAAAATAGAGTCCCCTGGAGTCAAACATAATTTTGCAAGTCCTATCCAATCATGGGGGGGCAGGACACTTCTGAATTAGTCAAAGATAGACATCACATAAGTTATGAGAGAACAAGGAATAAAAAAATAGAGTGGGTCGGGGGTAGAAATATACAGATGATGAAACATCTCAAACAGATCAGGAGAATGTAAGAATTGGACTTCATGAAAGCTATCACCAATAAAATCCCAAAAAACCTCTTTACAATCAATTGTCCTGAAGTGATAGAATACAATGCAGGAATGTTATGCAGCCCATTTTTCCCACTCAGAGCTTTTCTATTGCTCTCAAAAGGAATCTCAAGGTTAGATAGACTTTATTTTCCCTTCCTATTAGGTCTCAAGGGACTTGTTTTGCTTTAGCATGGTCCAGATGGCTCTAGCTCCAAAACGAATTTCTAGTACACTGGTTTGCTCCATTTTGAATAGACTATATACTCTACAAGCTATGCTTTCCAGAACTAATGAATGTAAAAATTCTCAAGCCTGTTATCACACGTCAGCTTGCCCCAGAAAAGGCATAATTGTTCCAAGGGCATACGGATTTAAGGGCATGACCAGTAGTGATAAGAAGGGATATGGGGATTTAGCACCATGCCAACCCTTTTCCCCTAAAAGGAGGGTCTGGTAAACTCTTGCCACATTACAGGGAATAATATTTTCAACCAACAATTTGGGTCCTTTGCAAGAGTGGCTGCTTCATAAAGCTATCACCCACTTTTCCAGTTTTCTCATCTAATAAAGGAATACCTGGATATCTGAAACTTTTGACGTAGCCTGCACATTGAGCCCTTCAATTTGGGTTTTTGGCCTTTGGGTTTTTATCAGGAGATAAAATAGAATACAAACTTCCTTTTTTTGTAGAGCATTTATTTCTTCTATAAGATATTCAACATAAAAAGTTTTAATCAAAAAAAAGTTATTTGCAAAACTATGTATGGGTAATTCTTCAACATTAACCCTTACAAAGCTTTCTGTTACATATTTTTCCCCCCTACTCCCCACCCCTCCCCTAGATGGCAGGATATCCACTACATGTTAATCATGTTAAAATACTCGCCAAATCGAATATATGTATACATATTTCCACACATCATTTTTGTGAAAGAAAAATCCTATCTACAAGAAAGAAATCAGAGAAAGGAAACACAATGCAAGCAAACATCAATAGAGAGCATGAAAATGTTATGTTGTGGTCCACATTTCACATCCCTGTCTCTGGGTGTATATGGCTTTCTTCTCTGAACAATTGGAACTGGTTTGAAATATTTCATTTCAACATAACTTTTGTCACTGAAGTCACCTCAGTTAATACATATGTCCAGTTTCCTCCCCCAGACATCCTGCTTCGTTGAATGGAAATAAGACTGCCTATATTTTACAATCAGTAAAATTTTTACAAAAGAATTACAAAGTTTAAAAAGCATTGAAGTAAAATCACAAGAGACAATTTGTTTTCTGACAAATTTCTCCTCCAGCTGCTGACTTAACTCATTTGAGGAAAATCCAGTCTATCTCATGCTTCAAAAGGAAAAAGAAAATGGTGATAGTGGATATAATAGAGATATGAAGGAATACTTCCGTAGAATGTTACCAATCTCCTCAGAATGGAACATCTTTATCTTCTGTACAGTTAATTCTGTCCAAAGCTAAATAACATTAAGATCAAGTAACATTACAGTGAAGTGAGAAAATGCTATGGCAGAGTACAAGTTAATTCTTCTGCACTGGGGTCCAGTATATAAGAACTCCTTCTTGTAGGAACCCTGTTTTCTACTATATTTTTGTTGGTTTCAAGAAAGCGGGGACCAGTGGCTGTCAGAGTAACCCCTCCATCTCCTTCATGAAAGCTTTATACACCTCATCTTTGGTCTGTACTGAAACAGGAGCAGAGGGGCCAGATTGAGGGACAGTTTTGGCAAGGGGTACAGCAAGATCCTTTCCCGACTTTCTTTGGGGAGCAGCAGCAGCAGCTCCTTTGTTTTCTCGGTGAACCCTCAGTGCAGTGGGCACAAATCTGATCACTGCTGCCTTGGGATTGGTGATTTGCGGCTTGGCGCTGATGATAGCTGTGATTTTCTTCTCCATGACAGCTGCAGTGGTATCATGCCTTTTAGGTCTCTGCATCAAATTGGACGGACCACTTCCAATCTGTGGGTTCATCAAGGGAGCTGATAGAAAAAGCCCAGGTGGAGCAGGTCCGCATTGGGGTACAAAAGGCAGGTTTTTCCTTCCAGGAGGAGGTGGAGGGATGGCTAGGGGTGCTGGGGGCCATAGGCTTTGTTGTGGCCCTTGAGGGGAAGGACCAGCAAGTAAAAGCCTGGATGAAGGCCCTCTAAACCCTGGCATGCCAAGTGGTCTTAATAATGGAGCAGCTCCTCTGGTTAGACCAGGAAGGGCCCCAGTCCCTGGTCCTAATGGTGGAGCAGGGTGTAGTCCTGGCATGGCAGGCAACTGGCTTTGGGCAGGAAGAATAGACTGTGGAGGTAGTTCTTGTGGCTGAGAAGCAGGAGATGATGATGCCCCATCAGGAAGAGATCCTTCCTTGTGCTGCTGCTGTCCTGTGTCCTCTGAGTCCTCAGAATCCTGCTCATCATCCTCTGAAAACACCCCAGCTTCTTGCTCCTCTTCAGGAATTTCCTGACCTGCCAATCTAAGCATGGTAGCTTGAAGAGGTGTTAATTGCTTCTCGATTTGCTTTTTCTTTCCTGATTTTCCAGGAACACCAGCAAGTCTTACAGTGAGAGCTGAGTCTTTGTCCTTGCTGTTCCCTCTCTCCTCATCTCCGTGCATGAACTCTTTCCCTTTCCAGAGGTCATCTGCCTTGTCAGTGTCCCTGTTGTGACTGCTGTCATCATGCTGCTCTTGATCCATGGCTTGAGAACAATCTTCTTCAATGGTGCTGAAAGCAGCAGCAGCAGCACCATCATGAGCTCCTTGAGCAAGTTCTGTACTATGTAAACCATCCTCTTCCTGCTGAGGAGGAACAAGATCTAGAGCAAAGCCTACTTTATGGCCATACATCTGCAGAACTTGGATAGGAGGTGGCCCAGGGGGTGGCCCAGGAGGAATCCTGCCAGGAGGTAAAGGAGGAACACTGTGTCCAGGAGAGGGAAGGAAAGAAATCTCCCTGGCCAGAGGTCCATAGGAAGAGAGATTTTTGAGAACAGTGGGTGACTGTGCACCAGGCAATGGCATGTGTTGCACCAAGATGTTAGAAGGGGCATAAGGCATATCGGGCAGTGGGATACTTTCCAGTTCAACCTGCTGAGCTTTCTTCACAGCCTCAAGGTATTGATTGAGCTGGGCCCTCTTCTGCTCACACTGCACCTCTAACTTTCCAAGTTCTTGGGCCATATCTGGATTTTCCTTTCCATAGAGTCGGACGATGCTCTGGAAAGTTTCATGAAGTTTTCTTCTTTTTGCTTTGAGCACGTTTTCATTTAGCTGAGGCTGCTGTAATGGATTGAACTGCATCTCATCCAGCTTCTCCATGTCCCAGATAATCTGTTTGGGATCCTTCATCTTCAGTGCTGCAACTCGTGCCATCATTCGTTGTTTCTTATTCTTTCTTAATTCCCTCTTCCGATCTTCTTTTCGGGCTTGGTCACTGGGGTTCCGGAACTTCCCGCACTTGGTGGACAATGCAGATCTTCGCCCCATTTCCACAGCTTCTGTGATTTCCTAAGAGAAGGAGGAACAGAAACTTTGGGAGTTTTGGTTTGGATGAAAAAGTATTATCAGCAAAAGGCTAGAGGATCGTCAGACTATTTAACAGACTGAGAAACATCTGCCTTTCTGTTGCTCTTTGGAGCCAGTGAGGGCCACAGGCCTGCCTTAACAGCTGGAAAGCCCCTACTTGGCCTCTACTGAGGGCAATAGGAGGCCTTCCCCTTAGCCAGTTGCTCTGGGTCTTGCCTCCTCCCTCAAGTCACTTCTCTTTTTACAAGTACCTGACAAACTTCTCAAAGCACATCAGGGTCCTGCACCTATAGAGAGAGCCTAAGGACTAGAGGAAACTGCCTGGCACTTGGTATTTATATCTCCCCTGGTGAGTTAGCAAGTATAAAGTAAGTAATTTTAATTTGACTTTGTCTTTTTTGATTGTGAGTTGACACCTTTGGAGGTGGTATCAAATAAAGGGTTTCCTCTCAGTTAAGAAAGGCAAGGGTTTTTTTTCCCTTTGGGTGGAGTTTTAACTACTTCTTTAAGTAAATAAGGTTAATTAAGTGCCAGTTTAATGCCACTGGGGAAGAGTTTTTTTTGTTTTGAGGGGGACGGGAGGTCACTGCATAATAAAGATAAAGTGTGTAATTGAAGTTTAAATTAAAATTAGGAGACCTTTTTTGCTTCTCACTTATCTCCCCTCTTCCCCCTTCCAGTATCTCATACCAGGACAATGTATCTAAAGCTCCAAAAATTATTATTTTTTTTTAATTTAAGAAATTTTCATCCAGGTTTTTCTTTCAGCCTTAAATTCTATGATTTTAGGATTTTAGTAATTTCATTTCAAAATGTATTTTAAAATCGTAACATCTGTTTTTATAAGTAATGTTGGTGAAAGATGCCAGTAATACATCTCTCTTATCTGTAAATTTTTTATGTGTTAACTCTCCAGATTCTAAAAGAAAGAAGAGAGGCTGAGTAGGACTTTTAATTTGAAAAAGTGTTAGTGTTAGGTAGACAAGTCTAGCCTTTGTCAACTATTAACACAGTTGAGTAATTTTTGGAAGACACATTTTGATTCCCAAGTCTTCAAGTGATTCTATTTAAGGTAATCTTACCTATGAAAAGCAGCTGCTAAAGCTACACCTGTAATGCTCAGGGAGAAACTGAGGCAGTATCACACAGTGGAAATTAGCTAATACTTTATTGATGTTAATTGAGAATTCAGAATCCATAGCTATGGATCAGGACTGGTGGAACTCATGTCTCAAAGCATGCAGTCCAGGCCAGAGACTGACAGACAGCCATGTCAGCTGACTGACAGCACCTCATTGCTGGGGAACACGAGTTTTATAATCTCCATAGCCCAGGGGAGACAAAGAACTCATGGTAACAGCTGAGCACATCTGGTGTCCAAGGAAACCATAAATTCAGTTCTGGCAGGTAAGGAGTAAAGGATTGCAGAACTGGGAGAAGACTAAGTCTGGGTCATACAGATAAGGGGTATGTGGAGGCTGGCCATCCGGAGGTTTCATAACTCCTTTGGAATGTGAGTCCAATTATTTCTGAAGGTCAGGAAGTGGGGATTGCTATTCTGGGACAGCACAATTAAGGGAAACTGAAACAGCAACTGAGGGAAACTGTGGCACAACACACCCAAAAGGGAACTCCTTTTTTATTAAGAGAGTAACAACTTATCAGACTTCCCTTCTAAAACTGAAAAGTCATAATCAAAAGAAAGAATCTTTCCCCTTATAATGGCCCCCTTTCAAATATTAAAACCTGGGGAGTCTCATGCTGTTTTTTCAGTCCCCCCCCCCCCAATCTAGCAAATTTTGGTCCAATCCTAAAGAGACAAATCACAGATCAAGAACAGGAAAGAACATGTTTAGTAGTATAGCCAACTCTTGCATTTTTCACCCTGATGGGTACAAGAATCCTTCTAGATGACTGAATAGCAGATTCTCTCACAGGGACAAGAAAGAAGATGTTTTTCAGGGATGGAAAGCTTTTTGGAAAACTTCAGTCCGGTGAATTCATGTGGTGCATTCCACACCTGGGGTTTGTAGTTGCGGCAAGATCCTGGACTAGCTGTACCTCAACAAAAAATATGGCCAGCTCTGTATACAACATTGCTTGGCTTTCTTTACAATGAGATGACTGTAGCTCTGGAGCCTCTAGCACTGGTTGTCATTGTGACAATGGCTGACAAGGGAGTTGTTGTGGTAAGGATGGCAGGCTGGGCTATTCTGGTCACTGGGATAGCAGAATCCCACTTGGTCTTTTCTGAGCAGCTGTGACTGGGGCATTGCTTGTGGTGCCCTTCTTGGGGCTGTTCTCAACCTCAATTTCTGTTCACTCCTTTTTGGCTTTTAACAATTTGTCCATCTCAATCTTCTGTGCTTTATCTAATGCCTCATAGTAGGAATTCCCAGACCATCCATAGGGATCAAAAATATCCTTGGGATAATAGGAGCCAAGTTCATCAATTGAACAATGCTGGATAAGCTTGCAGACTATTTTCTGTTAGTGACTGCAGTTGACTGAATTCTCCTGATAGATATTCTCCTGAATAATTAGTTCTTTTTTTCCCCTCTTCAGGACCTGTTTACTGGATGAGACATTAGAATCATTATGTTCAGCCCCAGAGCACACAATTAGAAACAATACTCAGGAAGACATATGTAGGCTTGATGTAAAAGCTTCTAAAATATTTGGAGGTAACCAAATAGGAACAAGACTGCTGGAGTACACCCTGAGTGCCTTTTTGGTGAGGGTGTGGAAGAAAACATTCTTATCAAAGGATTCTTACAATTTGAACCACATCTACTTTTCTCCTCAAATCTCCTGTTTTTCTGCTTTTCCTGGGAATTTGTTTCTGCAGCAGTAGTTGATGCTTCTAGTAGTTAGAGTTTAAAGGAAACCGGTGAGTTGAGCTTTTGTCAACACAAAATTCCTGGTGGGTGGGTGGGGGGCAGGGGGAGGTGCACATTTTCCAGCAGGGCTTTTACATCTCAACTTTGTTTTCTACATTTCTTTTTGTCAGTGATTTATCTTTTCCTTTAGGATTGAACCAAAACTTGCTAGATGGGGGTAAATGAAAGCATGGTGAGACTCCTTGAGAAGGAGTAATTAAGTGGAGGGAAATTCTTTTCCTGATGACTTTACAATTTTGGAAGTGGATTCTGATTAAGGGGTTTCTATCTCACTAAAAAGAACAAGTTCCCTTTGGTATGGAGCTTCAGCACCTGCTTTATGTAAATGAGACTTCCTAAAATGGAATCACCTGAAGACTTGAGTAATTTTTTGAAGACATATTTTGATTTCCAAGTGTGTTAACATCTTACAAATATTAGGTATGACTGCCTAATGATAGAAACAGTTTTCCAAACTAAACATTTAAATTAAATAAGAGACATACCTTCAGAAAGTGATAACTATTTTCTAGAAATCTTTACTTCATTTCTTGATATGAAGATCAGGAGATGGTAAAACCAAGGATTTGTGATATATCCATTTATTTGAACTCCCTAGACTCTGGCAAAGACAGAGGGACTAGGTAGGGTTTAAGAAGGAATAAGTAGATTAAAAAAACTTTCATGTTATTTCCTTATAAGATCATAATGTTCCCTTTTATGTGTCATTATTGTGGTCATTTTTAAATGTAATATGTTACTGAGTAAAAGCCAAGATTATTCTAATAATCACCTGAGAATGGGCATGAAAAAATGATTGTTGTCATTGCTCTCTCTAATCTGGGTACTATTCTCCTTTGACTTAGTAAAGGGGGAAGTCTTTCATACAATGAAAATTAGCCTGAATAGCTCTCATCCAGATATTATCCAGGGTGAGCTATTTTTATTTTCTTATGACAGCCAAGCTTTTTCCAAGCTAAAAATTATGGTTCATTCTGTGACTTGGTGTATCACATCCTAAAATTGAAAGAGTATCAAAGAAGGAAATGCTCATTTAAGTCTTGTTGATCCAAGAGACTACTCCAAGCAGATTTATATCTAATATATATGGTCTAGTGAGGCTAATTATGGAGGACCTGCTCCTCTACATGATAGAAGCAGTTCTCTAGGATTGCCTTTGGATTTTTCAGTATGTTCTAAGTTGGCTTAGGTAGAGTCTAACAGTTGCTGCCACTCAAAACTCCAGCCTGTCCCAGGAAGGCCTTATCAGATACTCCAAAGCAGATGACAAATTCTGGCCCCAAAAAAGCCAAGGTGGGAGGGTCCATTCACAGCTGATGATTGTGCACAGCAACAGCATTGCTGTTCTCCTGTTTGTTGCTTCACTTTGCATCAATTCATATTGGTCTTCCCAGATTTTTCTGACAACATCTTCTTCATGGTTTCTTATAGCCAAATTTATGGTGCATAATTTTTGTATCTGGGTGACATCTTGTGAGTGGGGAATCTTGTTTTGACTCCTGCAGAACCAGATACCTCTTAAATTACCTCAGTTTTTTCTGCCCCTCAACCCCAATTAGGGGAGAAACTCTAAAGATAAAAGCCTTAAAAGATGCATAGTCAAAATCTCACATTAGCTATGTTCAAAAAGACTTTCTGTTCAACCATGGCTTGTTTTTGGGGGTTCATGAATTCCTCCATGAAGCCCGTGACTGGCCAGAAGGGGGTTCCCTCTCCCATTTTATCCCACCTCATCAGCACCATCTCCCCTCATCACCAGGACCAGTAACTTCCATGAGTCCTGGGCTTCCTCTAATTCTTGTGAACAATTACTCCTTTTTCTCCCACTCACCAGGGATTGAAAGTGAACTGCAATCCCTAGCAGAAAATACTCTCTAAAAAAGAGAGGGAAAAGACTGGACAGGAATCTACCAGGAATCCCTCCACTGATGATATAAACGGTCTCTCCTTTTGCATATGGCTCTAATGACCCATGATTCAGTTTTGCAAAAACATTGGAATTGTGGCAGCCCCAGGATCCAAAGGAGGAGGCTTAATACATTTCCAATCTTTGCCTGTGCTTTGTTACTTTGCCAACTTGGCTCTGCCTCTTAACTAAGATTAGTTTTAAGGTATACTCAGATAAAATACACTCGGAGCACCACACAGGTTAGCTCTCCTACATTCTCTTTCAAAGAACTCTGAGACGCTGTTCTGCCACACTAGAATTCAGCTTAAGGAAAAGAAAAGTTTTCCAGTTCCAAACCACTAAATAGGCAGGAAAGATCTTGTCAGCAGGGTGAGGGTCAGTCAGCCATGAAGCCCAGGGAAGACCACCTAGCTCAGGCTACATTCTCACAGGCATCTCAGCTCAGACTCTAATTTTGGGAGGGCTGTGAATGGGATCTGCTCACATGGGTTGTGTAATAATAATGATGTCTTATCTTTGTCAACATTCCCTTTTGAGCAGTTGAGGTGTCTCCATGTGTCTCCTCTCTGATCTTCCCTGTAAATACTTTTTGGTGAGCTTTTCTCAGACAGAAAGTGTTTTGTAGTCTGATCAGATTGACTACAAATGAAACACTTTTTGTTCCTGGGGTCTTTTGTGACTGGTGAGGAGCAGATCATAAAAGGCCCTCTGCTGGCACTGGGTTCAGGATATTGTGATACTGTCATTTTATTGTTCCAAAAGGGTTCCAGAGCCAAAAGGAGTGAAAATATTTGTGGCCACAGGAAATTAGGGTCTTTATTCTTGTAGCAATCAAAAGCATTTTTCTTCTCTGCCCTAGAACAATGACTTTGGTCTCAATTCCATGATAGAGGGGAACACTGGCAACTGTAGCAACTATAGCTTCAGGAAAATGAGGGAACTGGTCCCAGTCTCAAGACCAGGAACAATGCTAAGTCCTTTCCTGGGTTAAAAACCAGAGGACAAGAACATTAACCTCAGAATTTTATGGCCTACACAGAGAAATAATTGGCAGAATGGAAAAAATCTACTTCAGAATGATAGGATCCTTAAAAGAAAAGAGAAATGATTATGCTTCACTTGCAAATATTACATTCCCAGTCTGGAAGGAGAGAAGCAAAAAAAAATAGTATCATGACAGTATGATATCCATGTAAGCAAAACACATTGATCTATAAGAAGATGTGGAGAGTTAACTTGAAGATTATAGTTGTCCCAAGGAGAACATGAAAAACAAAACTCCTGAATGTCACAAAGTAGGAAGTAATACAAGAAAAGTGCCCAGAACTTGTAAAGATAGAAAAAGGTACTAACCAAAAGAATACTTTTTGCCCTTAATATACTTAATATACTTCAGAATTCAGGAAAAGGTGCCTCTTCTCACCTTGACTACTTCCTGATCATAAATACATTTATTAGTTTTCAAACTCTTGGTGCTTACAAAAGGGAAGAGCAGGGTGAACCTAAGAGCTGTACTCTCTGAAGAACACGGTGCTAAATTGGACACTATTCTTGGATACAAGATTTTAAATTGAAATAGTTTAAAAGGAGGACTTCCCCCTTCTTCCTCCCCCCTCCAATAAAAAGGATAGCCCACTTTTCCATGTGTTAGTTACACACTATATAGGATTCAAACCAAGGAACAGGGAAACTGACTGGTAGCTGATTAGCTGGCAATTAGGCAATTTTCAGATCAGACCTATAGACAATTTCCAGGGAAGACCCATGCTTGAGAACATAGTGGAGGAAAAACCTCTTTATGTTTCTTGCTCCAATCTTTAGATCAGACTGGGGTTCTGATCAACATAACTGACTTCCTGAGTTAGACATTAAATGAATCTTACCTTCAAGCAAAAGGTGGGATTTCTCAGCCACGAAGGAAGTTTCATATACTTTGACACAGTATCAAAATTTCTCCCCTTTTGGACTTATATCTCTGCTGGGAATTTTGGGCTTTAATTACACAATCGGATACCAAGCTTAAGTTGTAATATAATCCAAGTCAGAGTAGGCATCTTCCCTTTTCATTTAATCAAGCATTTGATAGAAGTTGTATGCATTACACCATATAGGAGGATTTCTCAGAAAGTGAAAGAACAAATGGCAATAAGTATCACAAGACACCTTCCTCCCCAACACACATTCTCAATTCCATGTTTCCTTTGCTATAACAGTGAACAAATTTGGCTATGTAGAGTCATAACTTCAAACATCCCTTAAATAAAGTTAGTGAAACATACTGTAGGTAAAGGAATTCATTAAACTAAGTTTATTTAATTCATTTTATCCTGGGTTTTATGTGTCCCATGTAGCTATTTAACAGTCGGAACTATTTTCCTTGGAAACTGTGGAATAGATCTAGAATAGTCTTACACAACTGCTCTCTGAATGAGGGCTATTCTAAGAACTAGTGGAAATGGTGCAAACAAGTTCAAGCCTTGTCATTGTCCATTTTGTAAAATGTCAATTGTGTTTAATAAGAAACACAAAAAGGTGAACAACATTCCAAAGTGGCAGTGGGAAAAGCATGATAGAAGAAGTATTCAGTGAGCACAGTGTATGGTATCTTCTTGACTTCCAGTTTCCCCTGGAACACTATGCCCAGAAGAATGTCACTAGAGCTCATCTTTCTTAAGAGCATCCTCATTGAGCTTCTTCATCCATTGGCAAGGCTCTCTTTGATCTATTTTCGTCATGTCAGATTAGGGAGGTGATCTGCTCAATATTCTCTAGGTCCTTTCCAGTGCTAGAGGGAGGACCTCAAATAATGATGATGTTGATGTCCTCAAATTTAGTGAAAGGCACATGACAATCTAAGTGTACTCAATCACAGCTTAATACACTAAACTTCATAAGGTGAACTGCCCTTCTCCAAAGACTGAATGATCTGTCTACATACTCCCGTAACGTTCATTTGAGTGCCCGAATGAGGAACATTCATTGGCCCTTACTTTGTGCTAGATACTATGTTTTGCATGGGGAAGCAACTTGGGAGAAGGTTACTTGAGAAGAGGGGTCTTTAGGATGACCTGGGCTTGGATGGTGGAGCAGCTATTTCTGGGAAGCCTGTTGGTGCTTTATGATCTTGGGGATAGCAGTGTAGAGCTTCTGTACCTTCCCATCTTGAACTTGCTAACTTTGTGTCAGAAGCAAGCCTGGTACTTGTTAGGATGAAGGAAGTTGAATTCAGGATTTTTGATTGAATTTATATTTCATTCCTTTCAGAGATCAAAGTAGCAAAGCTAGCAGTCTTCTTCAAAATATCCCACACCTCTGATGAGCTGATGATTCCGACTACAGCCTTAGATGGGGCAGTCTTCCTTGGAAGCTTCTTCTGCTTGGAATCTGACTGAGGTTTCCTG
>JAJPUD010008077.1:81065-95696 GCA_023553655.1 Myrmecobius fasciatus | reverse complement strand
TCTTGTAATATCTTTTCCTTGGTATGATAGTTCTGGAATTTAGCCACGATATTTCTGGGGGACTTAATTTTTGGGTTTCTTTCAGGAGGTGATCGGTGGATTGTTTCAAGGAGTATTTTGCCTTCTGGGTGTAAAATATCAGGGCAGTTTTCTTTTATGATTTCCTGGAATATAGTGTCCAGGTTCTTTTTTTCATCATGGCTTTCAGGAAGCCCTATAATCCTTAGATTGTCTCTCCTAGATCTATTTTCCAGGTCAGTTGTTTTTCCTAGGAGATATTTCATGTTTTTCTCTATCTTTTCATTTTTTTGTTTTTGTTTGACTGATTCTTGAAGTCTTGATGAGTCATTCATTTCCAATTGTTCGATTCTAATTTTTAATGTCTTATTTTCTTCAGTTACTGTTTTTAGTTCCTTTTGCAATTGACCAATTACATTTTTTTGTTCACTGCATTCTTTTTCCATTTTTTCTATTTTATTTTGCAGTGATCTCATTTCGTTTCCCCATGTTTCTTCTAACTCTCTTTTAAGATTTTTTATGCAATCTTCAAAGAAAGCCTTGTGACATGGAGACCAATTTATGTCTCTCTTTGGGGCTTTTTCTGCAGTTGCTTTACCTTTAGGGGCCTCAGGATTTGAGGTCTGTTCTTCCCTCTCTCCATAAAAGTTGTCTATGGTGAGAGCTCTTTTTGGTTTTTTATTCATTTTTTTAAAGGTGTGAGGTCTGTTTAGGGCAAAGGTGGGACAGCTGCTTTAATTTGCCCTGGGGCAGTTCTGCTGATTGAGTTATTTCAGGAACTGGGCAGTTCTGCTGATTGAATTATTTCTGGTGCTTATCAGTCCTGTTGTTTGATTGATTGCTTTAAGGTGCTGTGTAATGGCAGCTAGGTCTGATGCTCATCAGGGGTTCACTGGTTCACAATCTATCCCCCTCAAAAGGCAGACCCTCCAAACCACCTGCCCACAATCAGGACAAATTGTTCCAAGAGGCTCGCAGAAGACTCCTAGGTGTGTGAAAAGCACAACGCTCCCTCTCCTGTTCCGACTCCTGTTCCAGCTCCCTGCTCCAGCTCCCTGCCCCGGTCTCCCTGCGCTGCAGTCTGGGTTCAGTAGGCCACCCCCTGCCCCATTAAAACAGACCTGTTTTGAGGTTCTTCCAGAGTATCTTCTTCTAGAATCGTTTTGTTCTCCAGATATTGTGGATTTTTTTGCTTCAGAATCAGTCTAGAGGCTTCATATGTTGTTGCTTTGAGGGGAGGTTAGAGGAGGTTACAGAGACTCCTGTCTGATCTCTGCCACCATGGCTCCACTGGTGTATATAGGAATTAAACTATTTGAAAAAATAGGAAATGAAGGACTCCTACCTGATTCCTTTTATGACACAGACATGGTACTGATACCTAAACCAGTTAGGGTGAAAACAGAAAGAAAATTATAGACCAATTTCTCTAATGAATATTGATTCAGAAATCTTAAATAAAATATTAGCAAAGAGATTGCAGAAAGTCATCCCCAGGATAATTCACTATGACCAAGTAGGATTTATAGCAGGATTGTAGGGCTAGTTTAATATTAGGAAAATTATTAGCATAATTGACTATATCAATAACCAAACTAACAAAAAATCCTATGATTATCTTAATAGATGCAGAAAAAGCATTTGAAAAAATCCAACATCTATTCCTATTAAAAACACTAGAGAGTATAGGAATAAATGGACTTTTCCTTTAAATGATCAGTAGCATCTCTTTAAAACCAATAGTAAGCATCATATGTAAGGGGGACAAACCAGAAACATTCCCAGTAAGATCAGTGATGAAACAAGCTTGCTCATCATCACCATTACTATTCAATATTATATTAGAAATGTTAGCTTTGGCAATAAGAGAAGAAAAAGAGATTAAAGGGATTAGAGTATGTCATAAGGAAACCAAATTATCACTCTTTGCAGGTGATATGATGGTATACTTAGAGAACCCTAGAGATTCAACTAAAAACTACTTGAAATAATTCACAACTTTAGCAAAGTTTCAGGACACAAAATAAATCCACATAAATCATCACCATTTTTATATATTACCCACAAAGACCAACACCAAGAAATATGAAGTGAAATTCCATTCAAAATAACTGTTGATAGTATAAACTGTTTTGGGAATCTATCTGCCAAGGGAAAGTCAGGAACTATGCAAACACAACTACAAAACATTTGCCACAAAAATAAAATCAGATCTCATTAGTTGGAAAAATATCAAGTACTCATATGTAGGTCAAGAAAATATAACAAAAATGATATACTGACTAAGTTGTTCTACTTATTCGGTGCCACACCAATCAAACTCCCCAAAATTATTTTACAGATCTAGAAAAAAATAATAAAAAAGTTCATCTGGAGGAAAAAAAGGTCAAGAATTTCAAGGGAATTAATTAAAAAATGCCATTGAAGATGGTCTACCTGTGTCAGATCTAAAACTATATTAAAAAGCAGTGGTCATCAAAACCATTTGGTACTGGCTAAGAAGAACATAGAATAGATTACTTCTCAGGTCTGTGGAGAAGCAAGGAATTTGTGATTCAAGAAGAACTGGAACTCATTATTGAATACCAAATACATAATTTTGATTATATTAAGTTAAAAAAGTTTTTGTACAAACAAAACTAATGCAGACAAGATTAGAAGGGAAGCCATAAACTGGGAAAACATTTTTACATTTAAGGATTCTGATAAAGGCTTCATTTCTAGAATACATAGAGAATTGACTCAAATTTCTAAGAATTCAAGCTATTCTCTAATTGATAAATGGTCAAAGGATATGAACAGGCAGTTTTCAGATGAAGAAATTAAAACCATTTCTAGTCATATGAAAAGGTGCTCTAAATCACTATTGATCAGAGAAATGCAAATTAAGACAACTCGGAGATATCACTACACACTTCTCAGATTGGCTAAGATGACAGGAAAAAATAATGATAAATGTTGGAGAGGATGTGCGAAAATTGGGACACTAATACATTGTTAGTGGAATTTTGAACAGATCCAGCCATTCTGGAGAACAATTTGGAACTATGCTCAAAAAGTTATCAAATTGTGCATACCCTTTGATTCAGCAGTGTTTCTACTAGGCTTATATCCCAAAGAGATCTTTAAGGAGGAAAAGGGATCCACATGTGCAAAATATTTGTGACACCCCTCTTTGTAGAAAAGAAACTGAAAATTGAGTGAATGCTCATCAGTTGGAGAATGACTGAATAAGTTTTGATATATTGATATTATGGGATGTTATTGTTCTTTAAGAAACTATCAGCAGAATGATTTTAGAGAGACTTAGAGAGACTTATATGAACTGATGCTAAGTGAAATTAGCAGAACCAGGAGATCTTTATACATGACAACAAGATTAAACAATGATCAATTCTGATGGACATGACTCTTTCCAACAATGAGATGAGATGATTGAGGCCAGTTCCAATGATTTTGTGATGAATAGAGCCATCTACACCCAGAGAAAGGACTGTGGGAATTGAATCACAACATAGCATGTTCACTCTTTTTATTGTTGTTTGCTTGCATTTTGTTTTCTTTCTAATTTTTTTCTTGCGCAGCAAGATAATTGTGTATATATACATATGCCTATATATACACAAACATATATAGGCATATATATACATTTATATATATTGGATTTAACATATTTTAATATGTTTAGCATATATTGGATAACTTGCCATCTAGGGAAGGGGGTGGGGGAAGAAGGGGAAAATTTGGAACGCAAGGTTTTGCAGGGGTCAATGTTGAAAAATTATCTATGCCTATGTTTTGAAAATAGAAAGCTTTAATAAAAAATAAAATATAATATAATTCAAAAAACGAATAGTTTTTATCAACAAATGATCATCAAACAATATTGTTGTTACTTTGGACAATATTGTCCTGTTTTTGCTCACTTCACTTTGCATCCATTCTTCTAAGTTTTTTCACATTTTTCTGAGGGCATCCTGCTCATCATTTTTTATATAACAATGTCATTCAATCCCAGTCATACTTCACATCTTGCTTTCCTAATGTCATTTCCTAAATGTTTAACACCCCCTCAATTATCAATTCTTTGCCAACGTAAAAAGAGCTACTACAAGTATTTTTGCAAAAATGTGCCCTTTTTTCTCTTTAAAAGGTCTCCTTTGGATACAGACCAAGTAGCAGTACAGCTGGATCAAAAGTTATGTAGAATTTTATAGCTCTTGAGCATAGTTCCAAATTACTCTCCAGAATGGGTGAAACAGTTCACAACTCTGCCTGATTTGTCAAAATCACTAACACTGTCTATAATTTTCTAATGTTGCATTTCCTCATCTGATATGTGCGAGGTGATACATTTTGCTAATTAATAGTGATTTGGATCTTTTTTTTTCATATAAGTATAAAAAGTTTTGATTTTTTAAAACTGCCTATTCCCATTCTTGGACTATTTGTCAATTAGGAAATGATTTGTGTTTTTATACAATTGACTTAATTCTCTTTGTATTTGAGAAATGAGGCCCTTACCCGAAACACTTAATGAAAACAAAGTTTTCTCCAGCTTTCTGTTTTCCTTCTAATCTTAGTTGCATTTGTTTTGTTTAAACAAAATCTTTTTAATTTAATATAAGCAAAAGTATTCCTTTAATAACTCAAAATGTTTTATCTCTAGTTTGAGCATAAATTCTTCTCATTTATAAGTGACTCTTTTCATTTCCCCCCAATTTTCTTATGGCATCACTTTTATGAATAAATCATATGCCTATCGTGACTTTATTTTGTTATATCATGTGAAATACTAGTATTCACATTATGTTGATATGATGAATTATAAAACAATGCTTCTTTGTATACTGAAAAATTCACTCTGACTTTGTCCTGGATTGATTTTTTCCCCCTAACTTTTTAAAAATCATGGTTGTTTCTTTGTTATTCTTAGCATTGACCTTTTGTCAAAAATATTTCAGTTTGAACCTAAAGTTTAAAAATGTTCTGATTGAAAAAATGTCAAATGATCAATTCTTCCTATTGCTATGTTCTACAATTAATAGGCATTTCTGTCAAACTTCATGATCTCCCATAAAGGTTATTGTGATTGTAGTAATTACTTTGGAGACTTGAACAGGATTAGTTTTATCAATTCTTCTAGTCCTCTGACTGTGATGCAATGATTATAAGTTATTTATGTGACTTTGTTAAAAAATAAAAGTAAAACGTCAAACAAACAAGCAAAAAATAAATCAAAGACCATGCCCTCATTGTTCTTCTCCTTTAACTAGAATCATTAGAATATATCAATTGGAGTCAAAGAATAATTTGATTAGCTTCCCCAGGACTAAGAAATGCTTCTTCTATTAAGCACAATGCATTTCACACAAAGTCATTGAGTATACCAGATCACTGTATTCTTCCCCTCCTTGGATTATTTTATATTTGCCTATGGTCATGGGCTTTTTCCTCAACAGAAAGTAAACTCTTTGGAGACAAAATTTATTTTGCTTTTGTCCTTATACAGCTGGTAGAGAATCATGAAGACATGACTCCAATTTTGAATTCAGACATTAGCTGTGTGACCTAGGTCCTTAACTTCTTTCTGCCTACTTCACTATCTTCAACTGTAAAATGGGAATAATAATATCTACTACATAGGATTGTTGTGAGAATTAAGTGTATAGCACATTGCCTGACACTTAAGAAGTGCTACAAAATGTTTATTGCCTCCCTTTTTATATCTTCATTTCCTTGATATGGTATTGATGCTTGATGAATACTTGCTGAATTATGTTTAATTGAACAAGCTTATCTAAAAAGTTGAAGATATTTTTATCCTAATAATAGAATAGAGAGGAAAATCTAAACTGTTAAGCTTAATTGTTAAACAAGGAATGCAGATTGTTTAAGTAATAAGAATTATTATACTCTGTAGAAAGAGAACCTCATTTCCTTAGGTGTGGAAATCAGGGGAGCAGTAATCTGAGGGAAGGCTTCAAACAAATGTCTAGGGAGATATTTTTTTTTAATTCCAGTCTTTACTTTTGCTGACAAACTTAACCATGACTTCTGCTCCCCCTAATAACAAAGAAGTTCAATTCTCTAGACACCAGAAATACTCATGGGAACATATTTAGAGAGACAGACTTCTTGCAATTATTTCTTTCGCACAGAGTCCAAACTCTGTGGTGAAAAAATGCTTAAAGGATGAACTGTTCTCATATATTTTCTTGGAGAAATTTTCCTTAAGGTATTCATTGGACAAATAAATATCCCTTTTCATCCATACTAAGTAGCTCAAAGAAAAAAGTAGTTATTTCCCATGCTTCTGTCTCATAATTTATTGAAAATATTATTTTTATTTTGTTTTATTTTATCCTCTGCCAGAAATTTCCAACAATTCCACTTCTGAAACACTGTCATCAAAATCCAATCAGATGACAACTGTTGGGGGGTGGTAATCTCTGTGAATTAATCTCACATTAGAAGAGATTGAGGGAAATCAGTTCATTGAGTCTTCTGATCCTGACAGGAATAAGGCAAGTAACCAAATTTCATATCTTTGAATTAAAAAGTAATTTTTAACTGAACTGTGTATAAGGGTGCCTGAGACACACACACTGATGGCTTATTTTCCATTAGTGAGTTGATACTAGAAGCAACCCCTTTGTAAAGTCTTTCCTGTACATGCTTATATAATGAAGAGAAAGAATGGACTCTCTTTCTTATTTCTTTCCTCCTCCTTTTAATATAAGGATGGAATTTAGTGGAAAATGTGCAGTTAGTAATGAAAGATAAATTACAATGCAAAATTGTATAAATACCCAATTTTTAATGACAAAATTCCAGTTCTCCATGGCAAATTGGCATTTATTTTGTTGATGTCAAGGCACAAGACTTATTGTGAAAGCTTAAAACAGCCACAAAGCAGAAACAGAGATGGATTCATACCTTGCAAAGAAGTTGCAAATTTTCTTGCTCTCTTCCCAGGCTAAGTAAGTCCTTTCTGCAGGATCACAGACAGACAGTCTTCTCCCTGCCCATCACTACCTTGCTGCAGATAAAAGTTGAAAAGGAGCAAAAAAAAAAAAAAAACAAGTTTCCTAATATATTAATTCATTAATTAAAACATGCCAATTACTCTACAGCCTGGGATAAAACCTCCTCAGCTTCGGCGCTGGACCTGGAATTCAGGATGAGACAGATTTTTAAGCATTAATTGAATAAGTCACATACCATCAATTAACTAAAGGAGAACAATTAAGTAATATACACAATTCAGTAATCTGGTTTCTAATTGGAGGAAAGAGGAGAGCTTTCCAATTTAGGAGGGAAAGAGTGAATAGGCATAATTCCCTGAAATCATAAAAAGAGGAGTCCCACTTTCCCCAAGTATTTTTAAGTGACCAAAGGAATAGGAAATCACAAATGACTGATCAGTATACATATGAGTTACTTGAGATGTATAATTGTGACTGAAGTCCTTGTATCAATCTTTGGATTTGACTGAGTTTTTGGTCAGAATAATCTAGGTTCTTAGGTAAATTATCTCTGAAATGCAGAGAGGTCGTCTAGCTGCCTAGACATGCAAAACTAGATTTGAACAATGCAACAAAATCTCACAATTCCCACAATTCAATAAAGTTTTCTTACAAGATAGAAGTTGGACGAAACCCATCATTGAAAGAGAACTGAGGTAATACCAAAATTGTCACAAAACAGTCACTGAGGTCAAAAAACCAGGATCTATATACCATTACCCATTTTGCTTTTTTGTTAGCATTATTATCTCAGAGTTCCTCTTCTCAATCTATAGTCTGTTTGGCAATTCTCTCAGGAAATCCTTAGACTTCTCAGGTCTGATGATTCTTAAAAGAAAAAAATCATCCTAGTGTTAGATGTTATTGGATCTTTTCCTAAGACACCAGGATTTTTTTTAATGACTTTCATCCCTACTACACTAATGAGGTATAACACTGGTTCCTTTCAAGTAGGGATTGTTTCAACTTTTTGTCACTTATCTTTAGCTCCTAGCATACACAGTGCCTGACACATAATAATAATAACTTGTTGATTGATTAAGACTTTGTGTCTTAGATAAATTTCAATAATATTTCCTGTGCTCTACAAAGAACTGCTCTTGAATAATTTTTTGTCAAAGGAAGGAGCAAGAAAAAAAAATGAGAAACAGGGAATGTGAAATCAATTTGGAAAGATAAATGCCTCCATATTTTATTGACAGGCAATGTTATCTTAAATTTGTTTAATGTAAATTGTAAAGTCACTAGTAACTTTTGAGAAAAGTAACAACCTTATCAGATACATACTTACAAATTTATTTTGGATATTATTTGAAGGATTCATTACAAGGGGAAGAGAGATTAGGAGGAATGACCAGTACTAGGCTTTTGTAATGGTCAAGAAATATTATCATTTCAACTTATATTCTTGTGGAGGCAAAGAGAATTTCAAAATGAGAGGCATAGAGATATAAATGGCCAGGCTTAGAGTCAGGAAAACCTGGGCTCAAACCTGTCTGTAATTCATAGCAACTTTATGACTGCAGGAAATGTAAAAGAATTTACAGATTAAATACTTATTTACTTTGCTAAAGGAAGTCCCTGACTATCCTTCATAACAATAACTTCATATCCCTAGGGGAGTAGTAACATGGAATGGAGTTTTTAAAATATTTAACTTACAAATTTTCCATGAATTCACCTATTTCTGGAAAAAAATATTGTGTAATGGAATTAACATTTTGGAATATGATCCATTTATTTTTATGACAAATTTTGCTCATAATTTTTATATCACTCACAGTTCCCAAGATAATACTTCCTTTTACCCCTTTCAAAGAACCATTATTTGTTATAAAAATGAGAAAGAGAAAGAGAGGGAGAGTTCAAATAAATAATCAAAATGTTAAAAAAAAATCCAGCCTAATTACTTACCCTTAGTTCTAGCATTTCCAAAGAAAATGAGTTGCTATTTTCTTAGATTTCTTCTTTGGGGTAAATTTGGGTATTGTAATTTCACATTAATCAGTTTTAATTATTTTATGTTTGTTTTTTAAACCATGTTTAAAAACACTCTTGCATATATGATTTCCTTATTTCCTCTTCTTGCGGCATTAACTTTGCATAAATTTATTTATTCCTCTGGCTACTTGTTCCTCATATTCATGTCTTTTTCATGTTATTATGGTCTTGAAGCTTGATACTCTTGTGTCTTAAAGAGTTGAAATCTGGAATAGTATCCATTGAATATGATCAAGCTATCATTTAGTGTTACATTTTCTGAAATGTAGAGATTAAATTATTTTATTTATCATGTTATTAGGAAATTAAAAAATCATTAAATTTTCTCTCTCTGACCTTACCTCTAGTTCTATCACAATTGTCATCATTGCTACTAAATTTTTTCCATTTGAGGGATTGTTAAGTGATCCTTTTTGCTCATGAAATTATTTCCATCATTTTGTCCTCAGGAAAAAAATAAATTTATTTGATGTTATATGAATTATTTTGTTCTGTAATCATCTTTTTGTGAGATTTCTTAACTAGATGCAGTTATTTATTTCAGCAAATTATTTTTGTGATAGACAGAAGTTATTGCTTTAGTATTGATTAGATTATTGGTTTTTAAAATTATTTTCAAATCTTAGATTTAGATAGTATGATCTGTTTATATTAATAGTTGATAGATGCATGTGACTTTTTGCAGCAGCTGCTACTGAGTTCAAGAAGAAATTATAAAATTCATTTCACATTGCATCACCAGACATTTGCAATTAGTTATCTCTGTCTAATAACATTTTTCCCATCTCCTCAGATTCAATCTTCCTCAACTTTCAAAGAATAATGGATATTGGGAATCATTCCATAGTGACAGAGTTTATCCTTATGGGATTGACAGATGAACCAGAGCTCCAGTTCCCTCTCTTCTTACTCTTCCTGCAAATATACATTATTTCCATTATGGGGAATGTGGGCTTACTACTACTTATCAGGACTAGTTCAAATCTTCAAACACCCATGTATTATTTTCTCAGTAACTTATCCTTCATTGATCTTTGCTACTCCTCTGTCATTATCCCCAAAATGTTGGTCGGCTTTGTCTCAGAGAAGAACATTATTTCCTATTCAGGGTGCTTGACCCAGTTCTTTTTCTTCTGTACTCTTGGCATTTCTGACTGCTACATGCTGACAGCCATGGCCTATGATCGTTATGTTGCCATCTGTAGCCCCCTGATCTACATAAGCACCATGTCCCAGAATACTTGTTTCCTGCTAGTGGTAGGAGTGTATACTATGGGGGTCTTTGGAGCCATGACTCATACATGTGGTTTAACTAGACTATCCTTCTGTGGAAACAATGTAATTAGTCATTATTTTTGTGATGTTCCTCCCCTTTTGAAGCTCTCCTGCTCTAGCACCTATATCAATGAGCTTTTGGTGATGCTTCTGGTTGTGGTTAACTCATTGATAACCACTCTACCCATCTTGATCTCTTATGCTTTCATCCTCTCCAGCATCCTTAGGATTAATTCTTCCAAAGGCAGGTCCAAAGCCTTCAGCACCTGTGCATCCCACCTGATATCTGTAGCTGTGCTATATGGCTCCATCATTTTTATGTACTGTCAGCTTGCCTCAACCAGCAACATAACTCAACAAAAAGTGTCCTCAGTGATCTACACCACAGTCATCCCTATGTTAAACCCCTGGATCTATAGTCTGAGGAATAAGGATGTCAAGGATGCCTTGAAGAAAATCAGAAAGGATTGGGGAGTGTTCTGGTGCAAGTAGTTCAACTAAAAGTCATTGAAATCTTAAACATATTTTCTGCTTCTTCATACTAGTGATGTATAAGTCAGATGTGAATAACATTGCAAAGTTGGGAAATCAATATTTTTTCTTGTCTCCCTTTCTGGCTTTTTCCCCCTCTCATTCAGCTCTCACCATCCACGTCACCAGGATTCTTCCACTCTAGAATATCCTAATGTAACCATCACTCATGTCAGCCTTCTATCAATTCATGTCTTCCACCCAAAATTTACCTGTCATACCCCATTATATAAGATCCCCATTTCAGATTTTTGACAGTATTAGAAAGCAAGCTTACAAGTGCTCCTTAATAAAATGAAGTGCTGAGGGTTGATTGAACCCTTAGGCTCAATGGTAGCTGAAAAGAGAGTAAACCTCAAATGTAGAGTAGGGATGGCACCACAAAATTATTCTGGCCACCACATTTAGATGAATAGTTATCAGTTCTAAATAAAGTTGAATGTTGTAATTGTCTAAAATTTAGGATGTTTTCTTGAGTGTTGAGCATCTATACCTTGATCTGACTTCCTCCAGGTTCAGACTAGCTAAAAATATAAGGTAGTTGTGATTTGAAAAAACAAAAATACAAACAAATTAAAAGGCATGAATGAAAAATATGTAAAGGAGGGAAGTTTAACAGTACCAGAATTTAAAGTATAAGGCAGAAATTATTAAAACTATCTGGTACTGGCTAAGAAATAGAAAATTAGAGCAATGAAACAGAGTAGACATATAATTTATAACAGAAAATAAATATAGCAGATTTAAGATTGTAGGATAAGAATTCATTATTTGGGGAAAAACTGCTTCAAAAACAGGAAAAAATATAGCATAAATTTAACATATACCATTATTTTATACCATTTACCAACATTATGTCAAAATGAATACTTGACCTAGGAATGGAGATTTTACAAGAAAATTAGAAGAACATGAAACATTGTTTATCAGACTTATCAGTAGGTGAATAATTTAAGAATGAACATGAGATAGCAAAGTTAAATGCAAAATGAATAATTTCAATTATATTACATTAAAAGTTTTTGTATTAATAAAATGAATGCAGCCAAAATTAGATGGAAACTAGAAAATTGGAGAGAAATCTATAGATATGTTTTCAGATAAGAAACTTAAGGAAATCAATAAAAATCAAGTGAAATACAAGCTACTCCATAATTGATCAATGATCAAAGTATATGAACAGTTTTCCAAAGAAGAAAACAAACAATATATATATATATATATGATGTCTTATGAAATATATATATGTATATATTAAGTCTTATGAAAAATGCTCTAAATCATTATTGATTAGGGAAAAGCAAAATAACACAACTTTGAGATAACATTTTAAACCTATCAGATGAGCTAAAATGATTGAATGGGAAAGCAAAATTTTTGAAAGGGATATGGAATATTTGGGACGCTGTTTCATTGTTGGTGGAATTGTGAACCAATCCAACCATTTTGGAAAGCAATCAGGAATTATGCCCAAAGAATTATTAAACTATCTATATTCTTTGACCCAGCAATGTCAATAATAGGTATACTTCCAAAAATGATTAGGGAAAAAAGGGAAATTATGTTCTAAAATATTTCTAACATGTCTCTTAATGGTGGCAATTGCAAGGATACCCATCAACTGGGGATTGATTGAACAAGTTGTGATAGATGATTGTGACATAGCATTGTGCCATAACAAATGATGAGCTTAATGATTTTAGAAAAGGCTGAAAAAATTTGTAGGGAAAAATGAAGAGCAAGTGAGTAAAACCATGATAATGCATACAGTAACAGTAATAAAGTTTAAAGAATTAATTTGAACGAATAAGTTATTTTGACTATTCTAAATACCCAAATTAATTTTAAAAGATGTATGAAGATTTCCAGAAAAAGAACTGATAGAAGTATGTAATAATTTTACATGTATTCCACCCTCTTGCTAGCTCAGAAATAAGTGGGAATCATAACTATAGAAAGAATTAGAATTTTAGAGATCAAGTTAAAAGAGTCTGACTTCAAGTAGAGCTCAAAAAGCCATCCTTCAAAATCTTTTTACCCATATGAACAAGCCTCCACCTTCTGAAGTTCTGTGGCATTTCTCTGGGATGGTAAGTCTCCTGATTTATTGGTCCTCATCCATACCTGGATTCAAACTCAATAATTAGGATCCTCCCCCAAAAAAATTTCGCTCAAATA
Source organism: Myrmecobius fasciatus (assembly GCA_023553655.1). Taxonomy (NCBI): domain Eukaryota; kingdom Metazoa; phylum Chordata; class Mammalia; order Dasyuromorphia; family Myrmecobiidae; genus Myrmecobius; species Myrmecobius fasciatus. Next base: position 82,665 of record JAJPUD010008077.1, on the reverse strand, counting down.
GCCAATTTTCATATCAGGGGCTTCAGGTCTAAAAAGAAGGCCTAAACTACGCATTCTTCTTCTTGCATACTTTCTTTTCACATGCAGATGAACTTGAAGACAGGGGATTTCATTTTCCCAGCAGTATGAAGAGGTACAGATAAAAAAAGAAAATCCTGCTTTAGATATTTTAAGAAAGCTATTAATCATATTGGCTAAGCAACAAGACCATGATAAACTAAATAAATGCTAAATAATTTGCTGAGTGGGTTTTGAAATAACCATTTCCAGAGAATTTGCAGTTAACCAGAAATCTAACAAACTTAGAGGTTCCTTGCATTAATAATCAGTAAAACTTTGATACAGCATCTTATCTAAATGATCTTTAGCATTACAGAAATGATTTTGCTCTTAAAACAACCATCACAGACTTTAAAAATAAAAACTAATATTTGGTTATTAACACCTTTTAAATATAGGTTGAAGAGGGGTTTTAAAAGTGTGCCATGGAACCTTTTCCCCAAATGGGCAACTTGGTAGAAGATTAGTACTGACTTCTACATAACACATTGAGGAATGAGCAGCTGTCCTATTGGGGAAACATTTAAAGTTAAAGAAATTTCATCCAACCAGTAGGGCAGCGCTCAAACAAGGACAGAGCAGATTGAAATTTTTTCACCTCCTCCAATAATCTCCAAACAGGGGGGCGGCGCTCAAACAAGGACAGAGCAGACATACCCAATGAGAGAATGGTGGATTCTATCTTCATATATAATTATGATAATTGATCTAAAATATAATTATGATATAGTTTTCCATCCTTAATTTCAGATTATACCTTGTATGGAAATATCACATTCCATAACAAGCTCATCTCCAATGGCTTATGAACATTCTATCGGCTAGAAGAAAAGCCCATCGGGGCAGCTAGGTGGCGCAGTGGATAGAGCACCAGCCCTGAAGTCAGGAGGACCTGGGTTCAAATCTGATCTCAGACACTGAACATTCCCTAGCTGTGTCACCGTGAGCAAATTAACTTTCGTATAATTAAAAAAAAAAAAACAAAAAAAAAAAAAAAAAAAAAAGCCCATCTAGATAAAGTTTTTACTGTATCCTTCTGTCCTAGACACAATAAGAATAAGTTTTAGGTTTAAAATAATCAACTTCAAATAATGTATAAGAATAATTTATCCAAGTACTACAATCTCAGAAAGAACCCACAAACTCAGCTAATATTTAATAGTTTTTGTCAAAGAAACAAGACAATTCTGAAATTCAGAACATAAGTGAGAACTAAATAATTTTGAATGAAAACGTCACAAAATAAACACATGTCCAATGGGGCTGATGGAATTTCAAACATAACTCATAACATTTTTCAATTGCACAATATAAATTCAGAAAGCACAACACCCTAAGCACATTTCATCCAATTAGGAGAAACAAACATATGACTCAGTTTTTGCTTACAATCAAATCAAATATAGATTTAAATTTCCAATAGTAATATTTCAATATTTGCTCACAGGTTTCTTTCTTTTTTTAATTATTAAAGCTTTTTATTTGTATAACATATGTATGGGTAGTTCCCCAACATTGATCTTTACAAAGCTTTCCATTA
>JAJPUD010008077.1:39465-71065 GCA_023553655.1 Myrmecobius fasciatus | reverse complement strand
GTGTGGAAGAAATTAGGGCTTGACCCATACCTAACACCACATACCAAGATAAGATCTAAATGGGTTCATGATCTAGATATAAAGAGGGACTTTGTAAGCAAGTTAGAGGAACGTAATATAGTTTATCTCTCAGACCTGTGGAGATGGAACAAATTTATGTCCAAAGAAGACTTGGAACTCCTAATTGAACACCAGATGGATAATTTTGACTATATTAAGTTAAAAAGTTTCTGTACAAATAAAACCAATGCAGACAAGATTAGGAGGGAAGCATCTAATTGGGAAATCATCTTTACATTTAATGTTTCTGATAAAGGCCTCATTTCTAAAATATATAGAGAGTTGTCTCATATATATAAGAATTCAAGCCACCCTTCAATAGATAAGTGGTCAAGGGATATGAACAGACAATTTTCAGATGATGAAATTAAAACCATCTCTAGTCATATGAAAAGTTGCTCCAAATCACTATTGATCAGAGAAATGCAAATTAAGACAACTCTGAGATACCACTACACACCTGTCAGATTGGCTAAAATGACAGGAAAAGATAACGATGAATGTTGGAGGGGATGTGGGAGGGCTGGGACACTAATACATTGTTGGTGGAACTGTGAACGGATCCAACCATTCTGGAGAGCAATTTGGAGCTATGCTCAAAAAGTTGTCAAACTGTGCATACCCTTTGACCCAGCAGTGTTTCTATTGGGCCTATATCCCAAAGAGATCTTAGAGGAGGGAAAGGGACCCACATGTGCAAGAATGTTTGTGACAGCCCTTTTTGTAGTGGCTAGAAACTGGAAACTGAAGGGATGCCCATCAATTGGAGAGTGGCTGAATAAATTATGGTACATGAATGTTATGGAATATTATTGTTCTGTAAGAAACGACCAGCAGGACGATTTCAGAGAGGCTTGGAGAGACTTGCATGAACTGATGCTGAGTGAAACGAGCAGAACCAGGAGATCATCATGCACAGCAACAACAGTATTACATGATGATCAATTCTGATGGACATGACTCTCTGCAATAAAGAATTGTCTCAAACCAGTTCCAGTTGTTCACTGAAGAAAACCATATACACCCAGAAAGAGGGACATGAAATATGGACCACAACGTAACATTTTCATGATCTCTATTGACATTTGCTTGCATTGTGTTGCCTTTCTCTGATTCTTTTTTTTTTCTTGTAGATAGGATTTTTCTTGCATAACTTCTCAAGCATTTCAACATTATTAACATGAAGTGGACTTCCTGCCATCTAGGGGAGGGGAGGGGACTGGGGGTAAAATTTGTATTGGAAAGCTTTGTAAAGATCAATGTTGGGGAACTACCCATACATATGTTATACAAATAAAAAGCTTAAAATAAAAAAAAATTAAAAAAAAAGAATGTCTGGTTCTTCTCAGTGGTTCAGGGATCCAAAGCAATCCCAACAAACTTTGAACAGAAAATACCATCTGTATCCAGAAAAAGAACTAAGGAGACTGAATGTAAATCAACACATGATAGGTTCATTTTTTTTTCTGTTTTTTTCTCTCTCCCATGGTTTTTCCCTTTTGCTCTGATTTTTCTCTCCCAATATGATTCTTAAAGTAATATATATTAAAAAATGAATAAATTTACTAAAGAAAAAAATTACATTTTGATGTGAAAGGCAGTATATAAAATGGAGCTAAGGCATCCCCATAGGGTCATGGTGGTTAAGTCTTAAGAGAGAAGCATAGCTGGAAAAGGAATGAAGGGTGTCTGACCTGGGGATTTCCCCAAAGTCCACTACAGAGAGAAGAGGGCTTACAGAGGTGGAGATATCTTCCAGTGTGAAAAAAACATCTAACATAAAATGCTAGTGGTGACTGGTGAATCTAGAGAATTATTCATGGAATTTACTTCACAAAAAAGGCCTAAAAACTCTAAGTATGACAGTCTTTCAAATATATGTTTTAAAATAAAATTTTATTGTTCTTTTTTTTACTTCACCAAATTTACATATGACCATATTAAGAAGTGTGTGTAGTGGGAATGGAATGATCTATTAGATTTCTGAAGGGTCTCCTCCAATGGAAACCCTGAGGAAGAGGAGGAGAAGGAGAAGGAGGAAGAGGAGAAGGAAGAAGGTTTAGGATGGGATTAGAAGATATAATTGTTGGCTCTGATTCTTGTGAGGTGTGTGTGGGTAACACTGAAGGATTTCTACTTGTAATGAGTTATGCTGAGGTTCCTGAAGGTCTGGCAGCTGGAGGATGCCTATTTGCCTAACAGAGCATGTGGTAATTACCATAGCACTTTTTCCCAAGGAAGTGAGAAGGATTGTGGTATTGGTTAAGGAGAAGTAAAATGGAACAATTTATTTCATATACAAGAGACATGAATTGAACTTTGACAATGAATGGAAAGATGGGGTAGAATATGGCAGTACAGGAATATTATTCTCATTGGAATTGAGTTAGAGGCAATAATATATACATCTAATTACATATAAAAGTCTTCTTAACTTACAGAGAAATAGAACATAAGGATAGAATAAAGAAAGAATTCTTTAGAAGGGTTTGTGAATTCAGGAGGTAGTGGTCAGAAATAAACTAAATATCTGAAGAAGAATATGGTAAGAAGAGAGATCGAGAAGGATTAATAATGGCATAAATAGGATGAAGGGAAATACAAAACTAGTAATCATAACTTTGAATGTAAACAGGCTGTGCTCACCCATAAAATCAAAATTAACAGTAGAATGAATTTTTTTAAAAAGAAAAAGTACCTGAAAATATGTTGTTTACAAGGGACACACTTATAATAAAAAAATAAAGGCCTATTTCATAATTCATTTTGCTTCAAATAATGAAACAAAAATGTAGGGATAGCAATAATGATGTCAGACAAAGTTAAAGGTAAAATACATTCAATTATATGAGATAAGCAGGTGAACTAATTATCCTAAATGATATCATAGATAATGAAGTAATATCCGTGCTAAAGATATGCATCAATTGCTTTAGCATCTGAATTTATAAAGGACAATGTGAATGAAATACAGGTATACATATATAACAAAACCAGAATAGTAGAGGAATTCAACTTTTCTCTCACAGAACTAGATAAATCTAACCAAAAAGTTAATTTAAAAAAAAAAAAAGACAAGGATGTGAATAAGCTCTTAGACAAGTTAGATATGTTAATCATGTAGAGAAAAACAAATGGAAATAGAAAGGAATAGATCTTTTTTTTTTCCTTCAGTGGTACATGCCATCTATAAAAATATTGACCATATATTTGGGCATAAAAATCTTAAAGGCTGAGAATCAGAAATATTAAATATACCCATTTCAGTTCATAATGCAATGAAATTATACCATGAAAACACCTATTAAAATTCATTGGAAACTAAATAACCTGATTTTGATGAATGAATGTGGAAAAAAATAAATTATAGTTAAAATGAATAATCCTATTAAATATGCCAAATATTTACCAATATACCAAAGTTTATGGAATACAAAAAAGAAGAAATTTATTTATTTATTCATTCATACATTCATTTATTTATTTAATATTAATTTATTTACTTGTTTTGTTTAATTTATTTAATGCTAGAATTAATAAAGATAATAAATTAGATGAAAAAGAACAAATTAAAAACTCCCAATTAAACACTAAATTGGAAATCCTAAAAATCAAATGTGAGAATAACAAAATTGAATGTAAGAAAACCATTGAATTAATAAATAAAACAGAAAGCTGGTTTTGATGAGAAAATAATCTAAAAGAAAAATCTTTAGTTATTATAATTAGAGAAGAATATCAAATCACTAGTATCAAAAATGGAAAGGGTGAACACACCATTAATGAAAATTAAATGAAAGCAATTAGGATTTATTTTGTTTAATTATATGTTCATATATAAGAATACCTAAAATATATATAGCATGACTAATTTAACAGAATAATTGGACTACCTGAAAGCTTTGACTAAAAAAATAATCTTGAAATAATAATGCAAAAAATAATCCAATAAAATTGTTCCAGAGTGATAAAACATGAGGGGAAAGTAGAAATAGAAAAAGTCCATCAATCACCATCTCAAAGAGATCCTTGGAAAATGTATAGGAATATTATTACCAAATTTCAAAACTGCCAGACCAAGAAAAAATTTTGGAAGAAACAAGAAAAAAACTATTCAAATACACTGCAATTACAATTGGAATTGTACAGGACTTATCAGCAGCCACAGTAAAAAATTACAGGACCTGGAAACATATATACTGGCAATCAAAAGAACAAGGTCTGTGGCCAAAAATATATCCAGCAAAATCATCCATAATGTTGAATGGAAAACAAAAATTAATAGATTTGCAGATTTTCAAGACTTTGTCTCAACCAAACCCAAACTGAATAAAAAATTTAACATAGAGCCAATATCAAAGATTAATTTCAAGGAACTTAAGATAGACAAGTTGTTTATGTTTTTTAACATGAAAAAGTATAGCATATATTTAAGATTGGCATCAGTAATTGAGTACATCAAAAGAAAGACTGGGGCAGAGTTGAGTCTAATCTGACTTTTAAAAGCAAAACTGTCTAGGAAAAGGTAAAAATAGCAATTATGTTATACAAATAAGGTACAGAAGCAGAGTAGATACAGAGGCATTAGAGGGGAGAGGAGAGCTCATAGTTCTGAAAACTTACTGATATTGGAATTAGTTAAATAGGCAACATTATAACAACTTGATCTTTCCAAGAAACACAAATGAATAAGAGAAAAATATGTATGTGTGTATGTGTGTGTGTGTGTGTGTGCACATAAAACAAAGGGCTGTAGTAGAATTTATTTTGCTTCAACTGACATAAAAAGTAGGGGTAGCAATTATGATCTCAGGCAAAGCAAAGACAAAATAGATATATTTAAAAGAGATAATCTGGGAAACCACATTGCCAAAATTTAGCATAAGCAATGATGAAATATCAATATTAAAAATCAATAAAACAAATGGCAGAGCATTCTAATTTTAAAGAAGAATTTTACCCTATTAGAGAAACAAATAGATAGTAAAGCTATTCTAGTGGAAAACCTCAGCTTTTGCTTGTCAGAACTAAATAATTATAACCAAAAAATAAACAAGAATGAAGGTTAAAAAGCTGAAAATTAGTTTAGACATTTAGATATGATAGGACACTAGAGAAAATTAAATTAAAATTAAATGAAGTTTAAAAGGAATACACTTTTTGTGATAAATGGCACCTTCACAAAAACTGACAATTTATCAGAGTATAAAAATCTTAAAAAATAAGTCAGGAGAGTAGACAGGTTAATATATCATTTTCAGACCATAACACAATAAATATTATAACTAATAAAGGGCAATGGATGCTAGATAATGAGAACAAAAAAACAGCAAATAATTAAATAGTAAATAATTTAATTAAAGAAATTGATAACAATGAGAAAATATACCGAAATTTAGGATGCTGCTAAAGTAGCACATAAAAGAAATTCTATATCTTTCAATACTTATCAATAAATTAGAGAAAGAAATCAAGAAGTAACTTAACAACTTAAAAACAAAACTAGAAAAACAAGAAATAAAAGATCCTCAGTTAAAGAATTAGAAATCCTTAATATGAAAGAAAAAATTAATAAAATTGGAAGAAGAAAACCACTGAACTAATAAATAAAAATAAGAGATGGTTTTATAAAAACTAAAATAGATAAACCAGTTGTTTTGTTTTATTTCCCAAAAACAAATAAAGAAGGAAGCCAAATTAACAGGATAAAACAATGAAAAGAGTGAATTCATCAACAAGGCAGATACACAATTATTAAGAGCTATTTTGACCAATTGAAAACTAGTAATCTAACAATCTAAATGAAATTGGTGACTATTTACAAAACTATAAATTTCTCTGGTTAGCAGAAGAATTAAATACATAAATAACTCAATCTGAAAGAAATAAATTTAACAAGCAATCAATAAGCTCCCTAAGGAAAAAAAATCCAACACTGGATTGATTCATGAATGTATTCTATTAAACATTTAAAGAACAATCAATTCCAATATTATTATAAACTATTTGGAAAAATAAGCAAAAAATAATCCTAACAAATTTGATTTGTATTACAAATATGTCTCTAACACCTAAATCAGAAAGAGCAAAAATGGAAAAAGAAATCCATGGATAAAATTCCCTAATGAATAGTAATGCAAACATTTTAAGTAGTAAGGAGATTACAGCAATAAATTACAAAGACCAAACAATATGACCAGTTGGAACATGTAATAGGAATTCAGAATCCTTCAATAGCAGGGAGACCACCTGCTATTATTGGTCTTATATTATATTGGTCTTATCAATTATATAGCCAATAAAAGCCATATGATAGTTTTAATTCATGCATTGTATCCTTTTGATAAAATACATTCATTCCTATTAAAAATATAAGAAAGCATAAGTGGAACTTTCACTAAAATAATAAATAACATCTCTCTAAAAGGAGGCATGAACTAGAAACTTGCCCAGTAAAATCAAGAATGAAGCAAATTTGTCCATTTTCATCCCTATAATTCAATATAGTTCAAGAAACTTTAGCAATAGCAATAAGAAAAAATATATTAAAGGAATTACAACAGGGAGTGGGAAAACAAAAGTATCACTTTTTGCAGAAGATATAATGGTATACTTAGAGAATCTAGAGAATCAACAAAAAAACTCATTGAAATATTTCAGTAAAGTTGGCAATGATCCAAGATAAATCTATTTAAATCATCAGTATTTGTATGCCTTACCAACAAAGTCCAGGAGGAAGATAGAGAAAGAGAAATTCCTTTTAAAATAACTGCAGACAAATAAAAACTTAGAAATCCTTAGAACTTAGAAATTCAACTTCCAAGACAAACCAAATTGAATACAATTATAAAACCCTTCACAGAATCAAATTTTAACTAATTGAAGAAATATTCATTTCTCAGGCATGGGTAAAGTCAATATGATAAAAATGATAATTCTACCTAAATGTATTTATTGATTCTGTTCCATAGTATTCAAACTACCAGAAAATTATTTTATAAAAATGGGGAAAAAGGATAACAAATTCATTCCAAAGAATAAAATCTAGAATTTGAAGACAAGATGGCTTAGTAATACTACACCTCAAAATGTATTACTAAGTGGTAATCATCAAAATATTCTGATATTTACTAAGAAATAGAGTAATATACCCATGAAATAGAATAAATACATAATGCACAGTAATAATCAAAGATTTTAAGGTTTTGGTATAAGATATCACAATTTGGTGAGAATTTCTGGGAAAACCTATTAAGGAGTTTAGCAGAAACTCAGTATAACCCAACATCTCATGCATAAACCAATATGAAGTCAAAAAGGAAACACGATTTAAACATAAAGAGTGATATCATAAACAAATTACGGGAATATGGAATGTTTAATTTTTCATATTACTGTATAAGTGAAATTTTATGACAAAACAAGAGATAGAAAGCATTAAAGGATATAAAATGGATAATTATGATTAAATAAAATGTCTTTGCATAAAGAAAACTAATGCAGCCAAGATCAGAAGAAAAATAGGAAACTGGAGAAGAATTTAGTAGCAAGTTACCTGTTAAAGACCTCATTAAATGCATATAGAGAGAACTTTGTAAGGCTTCAAGTCATTTTCCATTTGATAAGTGTTGGAGGGATATGAACAGTTAGTTTGCAAAACAAGAAATCAAAGCTATCATTAGTCATAAAATTACTTCTTTTTCTTGATTAGAGTAATTCCAATTAAAACAGCTTTGAGGTACAACAATACATTTTTCGAATTGACTCATCTGATACAAAGAGAAAATGACAAATGTTAGAAGAAATATGAGAAAATAGGGACACAAGCACATTGCTGGTTAAATTGTGAAGTGATCCAAATGTTCTAAAGAGAAATTTGAAATTATGCCAAAAGGAATATAGAGTCATGTGCATTATTTGGTTTAGCAATACTAGATCTATATCCAGAAGAGATCTTTTTTTTTTAAAGGGAAAAGGACCTATTTGTACAAAGATGTTTGTAACAACTTTTTTAAGGCAGCGAAGAATTGGAAATTGAGGGAATAGAGGGGTGGAGTCAAGATGGTGGAGTGAAGACACGACTCTGTGACCTCCTCTGACCTTCTCTCAGACCAACACCAGATTAAGCCTCAAAACTGATTTTTAAGTTAAAGAACCCACAAATATTTGGACAACAACACATTCCCAGAAGAAACTACCTTGGAAGAGCTCTGGAGCAAGTCTGTTTCAGACGGGCAGGGGGTCGGGCAGTTTGCTGAGCTTAGATGATAGCTCCGGGAGATAAGGCAGGAAGTCAGGCGGGTTTCAGTGTGGCAGATTCTAAGCACCTGGGAAGTATCTGGGAGGCTTTGGGCCGCCCTGCCCTAATGGCAGGCCGGTGCTTTGGCAGATCTGCCTTTTGTAAAAGGTAAATTGTAACCCACTGCAAATGCCGGACCTAGTCCAGGTGGCCCAGCACCAGTAGTCAATCAGCCAAACTGCCCCAGGGCAAATTAATGCAGCTGCCACTCTTCTGCTTTAAACAGACCTCAAGCTTTAAAAAAAATGAATAAAAACAGAAAAGAACTCTCATCATAGACAGTTTTTATGGAGAGAGAGAAGGGCAGACCTCAGATCCTGAGATTCATAAAGGTAAAGCAACTTCAGAGGAAGCCACAAAGGGAGATATGACCTGGTTCCCATTTCACTAGACTTTCCTGGAAGATTGCTTAAAGAATCTCAAAAAAGATTTAGAAGAAAAATGGGGAAATGAATTGAGATCATTGCAAGAAGAATATAATGCCCTACAAAAGACATATAAAAAAACCACCAATTCACTGAAAAATAAAATTGGTGAAATAGAAAAAAGTATTCAATGAACAAATTGGCCAGTTACAAAAGGAGCTTAAAAAGGTAACTGAAGAAAATAATACATTAAAAATTAGAATTGAACAAATGGAAGTGAATGAATAAGACTTAAAGAATCAGTTAAACAAAAACAAAAAAAAATGAAAAAAATAGAAGAAAATATGAAATATCTCCTAGGATAAACAACTGACCTAGAAAAAAGATCTAGGAGACACTTTCTAAGGATAATTGGACTTCCTGAAAGCCATGATGAAAAAAGAACTTGGACACTATCTTCCAGAAAATCATGAAAGAAGAGGGGGAAAAGAGGTAAAATTAGGTAAAAAAATAGGTAAAAATAAGGTAAAATCTCATGAAGAGGCAAAGAAAAACTAATATAATTGAGGGAAAGAAGGGAAGGGGATGAGCATTGTGTGAATCTTACTGTCATCAGATTGGGCTCTAAAAGAGCATATCAGACACATTTGGTTTCACAGAGAAACTTGCATAGGAAAGTGGGAGGGAAAGGAGGAAAAGAAAAGGAAAGACATAGAAAGGAAAACAGAAGAATTAGGGGAAAAGCATAAAAAAGGGAAGAGGACTCACAAAGGGGGAAAAACTGTTTGAGGGAGATGGTCATCAAAAGCAAAATACCAGGGGGAGGGAAGGGAGAAAGGGGAAAGGAAAGAGAAAAACATAACTTTGGGTAAATAAGATGGCAGGAAATACAGAATTAGTTATTTTAACTGTGAATGTGAATGGGATGAACTTTCCTATAAAACAGAAGCAGGTAGCAGACTGGATTAAAAGCCAAAATCCAACAAAATGTTGTTTACAAGAAACACGTATATAGCATAGAGATACATATAGAGTGAAGGTAAAGGGCTGGAACAGAATCTATTATGCTTCAGGTGAACAAAAAAAAAGCAGGGGTAGCAATCCTTATCTCAGATCAAGTGAAAGCAAAGATAAATCTAATTAAAAGAGATAAGTACGGAAACTATATATTTACTAACAGGTACCATAGATAATGAAGCAATATCAATACTAAACATATATGCACCAAGCAGTATAGCATCCAAATTCCTAGAGGAGAAATTAAGAGATGCAAGAGGAAATAGACAACAAAACTATACTAATGGGAGATCTCAACCTTGCTCTCTCAGAATTAGATAAATCAAACACAAAATAAATAAGAAAGAAGTTAGGGAGGTAAACAAAATGTTAGAAAAGTTAGGTATGATAGATCTTTTGAGAAAATTGAATGGACACAAAAGGGAGTTTACTTTTTTCTCAGGGGTTCATGGAACTTATACAGAAATTGACCATGTGTTAGGGCATAAAAACCTCAAAATCAAATGCAGAAAGGCAGAAATTATAAACACATTTTTCCAACCATGATGCAATGAAAATCACATGCAATATAAGGTCAGGAGAAAATAAACCAAAAGTTATTTGGAAATTAAATAATCTAATCCTAAAGAATGAATGGGTGAAAGAGCAAATCATAGACACAATCAATAATTTCATCCAGGAGAATGAGAATAATGAGACAACATACCAAAATCTGTGGGATATGGCCAAAGCAGTTATAAGGGGTAATTTTATATCTCTAGATGCTTACTTGCATAAAATATAGAAATAGAAGATCAATGAATTGGGCTTACTATTAAAAAAGCTAGAAAAAGAACATATTAAAAACTCTCAATTATATACCAAATTGGAAATTCTGAAAATAAGAGATTAATAAAATTGAAAATAAGAAAACTATTGAATTAATAAATAAAACTAAGAGTTGGTTTTATGAAAAAACCAATAAAATAGATAAACCTTTAGTTAATTTAATTAGAAAAAGGAAAGAGGAAAATCAAATTGTTAGTCTCAAGAATGATAAGGGAGAACTTTCCTCCAATGAAGAGGAAATTAGAGCAATAATTAGGAGTTACTTTGCCCAACTTTATGCCAATAAATTTGATAATCTAAATGAAAGGGAGGAATATTTACAAAAATATAGATTGCCCAGGTTAAAAGAAGAGGAAATAAATTATCGAAATAACCCCATTTTAGAAAAAGAAATAGAACAAGCTATTAATCAATTCCCTAAGAAAAAATATCCAGGACCAGATGGATTTACATGTGAATTCTACCAAACATTCAAAGAACAATTAATTCCAATACTATATAAACTATTTGAAATAATAGGGAAAGAAGGTGTACTACCAAATTCCTTCTATGTAATTTGATATCGTGCTGATAGCTAAACCAGGTAGGGTGAAAACAGACAAAGAAAACTATAGACAAATTTCCCTAATCAATATTGATGCAAAAATCTTAAATAAGATATTAGCAATGATATTACAGAAAGTCATCCCCAGGATAATACACTATGACCAAGTAGGATTTATACCAGGAATGCAGGGCTGGTTCAATATTAGGAAAACTATCAGCACAATCAATTATATTAATAACTAAACTAACAAAAACCATATGATTATCTCAATAGGTGCAGAAAAAGCATTTGATAAAATCCAACACCCTTTCCTATTAAAGGATAGGATAGAGAGGATAGGAATAAATGGGCTTTTCCTTAAAATGATCAGTAGCATCTATTTAAAACCATCAGCAAGAATCATATGTAATGGTGACAAACTAGACCCATTCCCAATAAGATCAGGAGTGAAACAAGGCTGCCACTGTCACCATTACTATTTAATATTGTATTAGAAATGTTAGCTTTGGCAGTAAGAGAAGAAAAAGAGATTGAGGGAATTAGAGTAGGTAATGAGGAAACCAAATTATTACTCTTTGCAGATGATATGATGGTATACTTAGAGAACCCTAGAGACTCAACTAAAAAACTACTAGACACTATTCATAACTTTAGTAAAGTTGCAGGCTATAAAATAAATTCACATAAATCACCAGCATTTTTATATATTACCAATAAAGTTCAGCAGCAAGAGACACAAAAAGAAATTCCATTCAAAATAACTGTCGATAGTATAAAATATTTGGGAATCTATCTGCCAAGGAAAGGTCAACAACTTTACAAACTAAACTACAAAACACTCTCCACACAAATAAAGTCAAACCTAATCAGTTGGAAAAATATCAAATACTCATGGGTAAATCAAACGAATATAATAAAAATGACAATACTACCCAAATTAATTTACTTATTTAGTGCCATACCAATCAAACTCCTAAGAAATTATTTTACAGATCTAGAAAAATAGTAGCAAAGTTCATCTGGAAGAACAAAAGGTCAAGAATTTCAAGGGAATTAATGAAAAATAATGCTGATGAAGGAGGCCTAGATGTGCTAGATCTAAAACTATATTATAAAGCAGCGGTCATTAAAAAAAGCCAGTATCTGATACTGGCTAAGAAATAGAGTAGTTGATCAGTGGAATAGGATAGGATCACAGGACAAATAACAATAGCAATCTATTGTTTGATAAACCCAAAGACCCCAGCTCTTGGGATAAGTACTCACTATTTGACAAAAACTGCTGGGAAAATTGAAAACTAGTATGGAAGAAATTAGGGCTTGACCCACACCTAACACCACATACCAAGATAAGATCTAAATGGGTTCATGATTTAGATGTAAAGAATGATATTATAAGCAAATTAGAGAAACATAGGATAGTTTTCCTCTTCGACCTGTGGAGAAGGAAGGAATTTGTATCCAAAGAAGAACTGGAATTCTTAATTGAACACCAGATAGATAATTTTGATTATATTAAGTTAAAAAAAATTTATGCAAACAAACCCAATGCAGACCAGATTAGGAGGGAAGCAATAAATTGGGAAATCATCTTTACATTTAAGGGTTCTGACAAAGGCCTCATTTCTAAAATCTATAGAGAATTGACTCATATTTACAAGAACTCAAGCTATTCTCCAATTGATAAATGGGCAAAGGAAATCATCCAATTTTCAGATGATGAAATTAAAACTATTTCCAGTCATATGAAAAGGTGCTCCAGATCACTATTGATCAGAGAAATGCAAATTAAGACAACTCTGAAATACCACTACACACCTGTCAGATTGGCTAAGATGACAAGAAAAGATAATATGAATGTTGAAGGTGATGTAGAAAAACTTGGACCCTGATACATTGTTGGTGGAACTGTGAACAGATCCAACCATTCTGGAGAGCAATTTGGAACTATGCTCAAAAAGGTATCAAACTGTGCATGCCCTTTGACTCAGCAATGTTTCTATTGGGCCTATATCCCAAAGGGAGCTTAAAAGAAGGAAAGGGACCTACATGTGCAAAAATGTTTGTGGCAGCCCTCTTTGTAATGGCAAGAAACTGGAAACTGAGTGGATGCCCATCAGTTGGAGAATAGCTGAATAAACTATGGTATATGAATGCTATGGAATATTATTGTTCTGTAAGAAACGACCAGCAGGATGATTTCAGAAAGGCCTGGGAAGACTTGCATGAACTGATGCTAAGTGAAATGAGCAGAACCAGGAGATACATGGGAACAACTAGACTATATGATGATCAGTCCTGATGGACACGGTTCTCTTCAACAATAAGATGTTTCAAACCAGTTCTAATGATGAAGAAAGCCATATACACACAGGGACAGACCTATGGGATCTGAGGGTAGACCACAATATAGCATTTTCATCCTTTCTATTGATGTTTGCTTACATTACATTTTCATTCTCAGATTTTTTTTCTCATAGATCCAATTTTTCTTGTACAGCAAGATAACTCTACAAATATGTATACACATATTCAATTTGTCAAGTATTTTAACATATTTAATATGTATTAGATGTCCTGCCATTTAGGGGAATGGGTTAATGGAAGGAAGGAAAAATTTGTGACAGGAAGCTTTGCAAGGGTCAATGATGAACAATTATTCATGCATATGTTTTGCAAATAAAAACTTTAATAAAAAAAGGAAATTGAGGGAATATTCATCAATTACAAAATGGCTGAACAAGTTGTATATGATTAAGATGAAATTTTATGATGTTATAAGAAATGATGAGTAGGGTCATTTCTGAAAAACTTGAAAAGATTTACATGAACTGCTATAGAGTGAAATAAGCAGAACCAGGAGAATATTGTGCACAGTAATAGTAATATCACACACTTAACAAATGTGAATGATTTAGCCATAATGATTGAAAAAAATTGTAAAGAATGATGATGATGATGATGATGATGATGATGATGATGATGATGATGAAAAAATGCTACCTGTCTCCCGAGAAAGAACTAATGGCATCAGGATATGGAACATAGAATACTATTTTTCATTATTTTTCTTTCTTTTTTCTTCTTTTCATTTTCTTTCTTGTTTGTTTTCTTCTGCAAAATGACTAATATGGAAATGCTTCAAATGACTCCATATAAATAACTACTTAATGTGCCAAGACTTATTTCAAAACTTTTAAATTTAAAGGAATCAAAATTATCCAGTTTGTAACTCACAATGTTCTTGATCTCTTGCTTTGTCAAAAATTCTTCTCTTACTTATATATCTGATGGTAAAAATATTCCATGGTCCTTTAATTTGGTTGTATATCATCCTTTATGTCTAAATAATGTATCCCTTTTGAATTTATTTTGATATATGATGTAAGATATTTGTCTATATCTAATTTTGCCAAACTATTTTTTAATTTTCTTAGCATTTTTGTCAGATAGTGAGTTTAATCTACCACCTTAACTTTTCTCCCTACTAGCATTCATAATATATTGATCTGGTGAGGCTTCTTGTCAAATGATTACAAAATAATCCTTTTTATTGTGAGAAACTCACTCTGACTTTGTACCAAATTATTTTTTAAAACATTTTAAATCATGGTGTTTCATTGTTATTCTTAGCATTGTCCCTTAATCAAAAATATTTGTTTGAATCTTAATTTTAAAAACATTCTTTTTGAAAAGATGGCAAAGGACCAACTTTTCTTATTAGTGTGTTCTTAAATTAATGACCATTTCTGTCAAAATTCTCATAATGGAAAATGAGAAAGATGGAAAGAGAAAAAGAGAGAAGCAGAGAAAGACAGATCAAGTGATAGAGAAAGAGAATATAGAAATTGTTTTTGTTTATTAACACTTTTCTCTAGTAAACTTGAACATTTCCTACCTAATTATCGGAAAAAGGCAAAAGGAAATGACACTTATGCCAGAATTTATCTTTGTGGGCTTAACAAACCAAAGCTCCTGATATGATTCTTCCTTTTCTTCCTAGAAACCTACTTAGTCCCATGCTGTGAAACCCAGGTTTTATTTCATTCATCTGGGTCAGTTCTCAGTTTCACATTCCCATGTACTATTTCCTCAATGATGTACCTATCATTCCTAGATCTCTAATAGCCTTCTGTCATTACACCCAAAATTTTAGAGAACTAATTTTAGAGAATAACTCTTTCCTATCCAGATTGCACAACTCTTTCTTTCTCTTCTTTGTGATTGCTACAGTGATACAGTTATGAACCATGATCATTGTGTTGCCAAATGTGAACGAACTCCTGCTCTATAATGTCTCTAAGGTGCCATGAATCTTCTCCCTGTTGCTGGCAAGTCTGTCCACAATGGTGGTGGTGATGGGAAAGCAGTGAGGCTATTGCTCATAGAATTTATTAGCTAGACTGTCTTTCTTTGGGAAGAATATTATCTGTCAGTATTTTTGTGATGCTGATGCTCTCTCTACTTCTGAAGGTCTCCTGTTCCCACACTTACATCAATGAACTTTTGGTCATGATTGCTGATGGATTTAATTTCACAACTGTGCCCATCTTGATCTTTTTAACATTTTATTCTTCTGAGCCTCACATAAAGTTGAAAAAGAGCTGTTATAAAGTCTTTAGAATCTATGATTCTCATCTAAAAGCTTTTTCTGTTTTTATGGTTGTATGAATGCCATATATTATATACCTACTTCCAATAATAGCTTCTGCATTTTATGCAATAGTGATCCCCACACTGCACCTCTTGATCTATAGCCTAATTTACGAGGATATGACACATGCTTTAAGGAAAGTCATAAAAGGCAGATTGTTTTCAAGGCCACATAAGACATAACAAATCTATATAGATCATTAAAATATTGATTTTTCTTTCTAATTCTTCCTAGACTTCAGAGGTACCCATTCAGAACAGATCTCATCTTGGAAAATATAGTAATGAAAGCAAATGCAGTGACTATGCTCTACAAGTTGCTTCCAGGTACATAGAGCTTCCCACTGCATACCTAAGTCTATATTCATCCTTTCTTCATATTATAGCACTATTGCTCTATTCTATTGAACTATTGTAGTTGCATTCTATTGTGCTACCATTGAACTTGTATATTGTACTTCAAATTATTTCAAGGATCTGTTCTCACAAGGATCATGGTAATGACTACTTTGGTTTCAAATTGGAGGGATAATAAAATCACTTTTTGTAACTCTTCTAAGTTCTCTGATTATAATGCAATGATGTTATTTATTTGACTTTATTATTAAACAAACTAAAGGTCTGCTCACTACTTTTCTACTTTTAACAGGAAGTATTTGAATTAAAAAATTAATTCCCCACCATAATATTTAATAGTATATTCATGCACATTAATCCTTTAAGAATGTTTGTTGAATTCAGTTGTGACACATAGTCATAATGTATTCCATAATTTTTTTGTTCTTCTTGTCTTTGGAATTTTTTTATATATTTACCTGTGACCACATACTTATTCCTGAGTAGAAAGTAAAGTCCTTGAAGATAGTGCTTTTTTTTTTTTCTTTATGCATCTGGTAGCACAATAGATAGAATTCTGGGTTTGGAATCAGGAAGACTCAAATTAAAATTTGGTCTAACACATATACCAGAAATCCCACCTGGACAAGTCACTTAGCCTTTGCCTATTTCAGTTTTTTCAACTATAAAATGAGAATAATAATAGCAACTATCTCCCAGATTTGTTGTGAAAATCAAATAAGATATTTGTTAAACATGTATAGCACATTGCCTGGCACGGAGTGGTTATTATTCAAATGTTTATTACCCTCTTCTTTATATCCCTATGCATTAGTACATATTAGATACTTAATAAACACTTATTGAATTATATTTAATTAAAGAACAACTTTATCTAAAAGGAAATATTGGTCCTATCTAAAGGTTTTTATAACCCAAATAGTCAGACTTAATTGTGAAGAAAAAAATGAAAAGGATTTAAGCAACAGGAGATAGTATATTTTGCAGAAAAAAGTCCTCAAATCCTAAAGTTAAGAGATGCAGGAAGCAATTTGCAATGAGGAACACCTCTAAAAACCACCTAGGGAAAGACTTTTTTTCTGACGCCAATTCACAACTTCACCACCATTTATAAACTTGACTCCACTCCCTTCTATCACAGAAGTTCTGTTTGTCTCTCCTTACCAGAAATCCTCATGGGAATATCATCTAGAGACAAACATACTCCATACAATTGCTTCTTTCCCAGAAGCACCAGCCTCTGGAGTGAAGTAAGACTGAAAAAGCTTCTATTCTCATTCATTTCCAGAGGGAAATTTTAAAAATTGTTGGACAAATACTAATCCTCTCTCATTTAGATTAGGCAGCTCAGAGAGAAAAAAAATGCTATTCCTGCTTATGCCTGGTAGCATTTAAGGCATTAAGAAGAGACCTTCTTTCCTTCTTGTGGTCTTAAAATAATACACAATTTTGTCAAAAACATTAAAATAATCCCACTCTTGAAGCATTATCATCAAAATCCTATCAGTTGACAATTGCTGTAGATTTTTCTCTCATTATAAGAAATTGAGGAAAAGGATCATCAGTCCTCTGACTCTTTGAAATTTGACAGAAATAAGGTGAGTAACCAAATTTCATAAGCCTGAGCTAAAAAGCAGTTATGAACTGAGGAGGCATAGGGGTGCCCCAGACACACTGGTGGTTTGTTGAAGAGATGAGACTAGAATCAAATACTTTTTGCAAACTTTCTGTGTAGTGTGCACTTAAATGATAGAGAGTGGCCCTCTTTGTTTATTGCTTCCACCTTCTTTTTTCATCAATACTTAGAACATAGTGAAAAATATGTAGGTAACATAATAATACTTTACAATATCAGTTTTTAAAATGCCCAAATTTTAGTGACAAAATTTCAGCTGCTCATATTAATGTTTATTTTGTGGATGTCCAGGTTTAAGTGTTTATTGTGGAGGCTTAAAACATATAGAAGAACAAAACAAAAGTTTGTATAATATTTGTATCTTACCTATAGCTTATATGCTCCTGGAGTGTAGACAGATATACTTCTCTATGTTTCCATCACTGTCTGCCTTTTGGTCTTGCCACAAATTGGACTCAGGAAAGTTCTGGCTTTTCTAATGCAGACAAAACATCCTATGCCTTTTGCTATTCCAATTTACCATAGTCAGTGAACTCTAGGATTTCAGGCAGGTGATTAAAAAGATAAAATAGTATTTAGAACACATTAACCACTGGGTTTAGTGTATACAATGCACTGATAATAACAAATACAAAAGTTAAATAAGTCTATTCCAAGGAGCTTACGATGTAACTGAAAGTCAATGCATATAAAGGAGATAGAGAAGGGACACAGCAAGACAGTTTGTGCCTGAGATAATCTTAAACCTGACATTCCTATTCTGGCAGCTATTCTCAAATTTACAGTCTCCTCCAGAACCAATTCTACCAATGTCTTTCTTTGTTGATGCTTCCAAAAGTGATTAAGGGTAGTGTTAGAATATGTCACCCCAGAGAGTCAGGATCAACACATCACCAACTATTTTATTGCTCTGAGGCAATATCATCTCAGAGCTCCTACCCTCAACCTGAAATCTACATTTTAAATTTTGAGTTGCCATGTCTGTTGGTTTTTAAAAGACAAAAGTCATCCGAGTATTTTTTTATAATTGGAGTTTTTCCTCAACACATACAATATATTTATTCCTAAAATATTGCCAATCAATCCTGGATTGTTGCTATTAGATGGTTTTTTTAAATTTGCTTTTCCCCCTAATCTTTAAAAAATTATATTTGTTATGTTTTGTACATATATTTTATATATTTTTATATTTTATTTTATATATATAAATATATATATTTATATTATATTTTATATTATATTTATATTTATATTATATATTTTCAGTTTTGAACTATTTTCTTTCCTTCCTCCCCAGCCCACATTAGAGAAAGCTACAATTTCACATGCACACACTTACACATATTTGTTTATTTAAACCACACTAAACTTGTTTCTACTTTTCAGTTGTTTTTCTGGAATTGGATAGCATCTTTCTTCACTGATCCTTTTGTCATTGAGTTAATATTTAAAATATTCAGAATACCTTAGTCATTCAAAGTTATTCTTTAAACAATATTGTTGTTACTGTATATAGTGTTCTCTTGCTTCTGCTCATTTCAGTCTACATGATTTTGTTCTTTAAATTTTAGAAAAAAATCAGTATGTTCTTTATTTCCTACAGCAGAGTAGTATTCTACCACAATCACAAACCCCAACTTGTTTAGCCATTTCCCTATGGATGGGCATCCTCTCAGTTTCAACCTCTTTGACACCATAAGAGCTGCTATAAATATTTTAGAATACAAAAGTTCTTTTCCTTTTTCCCTAGTCACCTTGGGAATTAGCCCTAATAGTGATATTGCTGGGTAAAAGAATATACACACTTTTATAAATCTTTGGACAACCTGTACTTTTTTTCTCCACTCTTTCATTTGTTATTCTCATCAGTTCTGATGGATTCAATTTCTTTACACATATCATTCTCTTATTTACTTATTCAGCCCTTATCTTTCTATTGACTTTGAGTTTCTAACCTACTACTTATTAGACATCTTCATCAAAATATTCACTAGACTCAACATATCTAATATGGAACTCATTAATTTTTTCATCCAATCATTTCTTCTGAACATTTTTTTTCCTGTTGAGGGTACCACTATCCTCCTAGTCATCCAAGTTGACAGTATCAGTGTTATCCTTGACTTCTCATTCTTTCCCATATCCATTATGTTGCCAAGGCCTTTACCTTAATTTATAACTTTTCTCACAAATGCCCTTTAGTTGTTCTGCCTGCTAAAAGTTTCTTCTTCCTAGTCCATTCTCCAACCAGTTGTCAAAGTGATCTTCTGAAAACAAAGATATAATCACATAACTCAGTCTTAATTAACTCCAGTGGTTCCCAGTCATCTTCAGGATCAAACGAAATTCACCATTTGATGTTCAAAGATCTACATAATTCTACTACATACTTTTTGATCCAGTTACACTGGTTTCCTTTTTGTGTCTCAAACAAGACACTACATGTTTTGACTAATTTCCATGTATTACAATGCCTGAAATATGCTCCTTCCTAATTTCTACTTCTTGGATATCCTAGATTCTTTCAACTCTCAGATAAAATCCCACCATATATAGGATGCTGTTATCACACTCTCATAAATCTACTCTCTTTCCTCTGGTGGTTCCCCCTGACCCCATTTCTCCTGTATATGAACTGTTAGTACAGTTACTTACAGGTGGTCCATATCATTTCATTTTAAACTCTTCAAGAACAGGAACCTTATTTTACCTTTCTTTGTATCCTCAGTTCTTAATATAGTGTTTGCCAGGTATCAGACATTTGATAAATGTTTTTTGGCTAACCGACATGTTGAGAGAAAATTTTCTCAAATATTTTTACACTAAAATTTTTTACACATTGAAAATTATACATTAAGTCAAATTAACAATAATAACAAAAATTATAACTAGAATTTATATATCATTTTATATTTTATAAAATACTTTGTTATCTCATTTTATCTTTACAACAACCTTCAGAGATAAGTACTATTATTAACCCCATTTTACAGATGATAAAACCAAGGTTGACACAAGGTAATTAATTGACTTATGCAGGGTCATTCAGCTAGTAAGTATCTAAATCTGGATTTGAACTCAATTGTCTAACTCTAAATTCAACAGTATATCTACAGTACCAACTAGCTACTCTAACTTAGTGATGAGCCACTCTGAACTTAGATAAATTGGTGGTTACATGCCATATGTAATGTGCTATTAGGCTCATGCTTGAAACTTCTCCTGATCATTACTACCTTTCTGACCTTGCATTACATCTACTTATTTTCAGAGTCACATCCACATTATTATGATGTATCAAAAGAGGACATTAGCACAGCATTTACCTGGCATCACACTCAAAAGCTATAAAAATAATAATAATATCTATCCCAAAGAATAAAGGTGTCCAAAAATCTTTAAAAAGAGAATTTTTTAGGAGGGTAAGACATTCAATGAAATAAGGAAATAAAGAGACATAAAATGCTTTGGTTTTATAAAAAGTAATTCTAAAAAATGTCTTTTCATACCACCTGCATGTTGCACTTTCTAAGGTTGCTAACTTTACTTATCACTGGTCTAAGTAATGGGATGGTGCCTAGAGTGGCAGAATTACAGTTTCTGAATGATTGATACACATATTGACATGAAGATAGGGCAGTGAAGTTTTGAGAAATTAATTGATCTTAGATGTTTTTATGGCTGTGTTTATGCAACATAATCAACTTAAGAGGGAGATGAGTAAGGCTGAGATATTTAGGCTAGTGTGTTAGAAGTCTTTTCCTATAAGAAGTCATTAGAATTAAGTATGGCTTAGAAAAGGACAATTTTTAAAAATTAAACCTGGAAAGGAACCTGAAGATGAGGAAACTAAAGTCCCCAGAGACTAATTAATTGTTTGATGTCACACAAGTAGTAAGTAGCAGGATTAGAATTTGAATCAGTTACTCTGCCCTTTACTTGTCTGATACCGGATTTTCTCAATGACTGTCATCCCTATTAGAATAGAAATTTATGACATCAAAGGTAGGAGGCTTCTGACTTCTATAATATCATGACCATTATTATGGTCATGATGCCTAATGCTTTTGTCTCTTGAAGAATAGAATTTTGAATTATTAACATCTTATGTCAAATGTTTAATCTATCATACATTTTTTTGATTTTCTATGCAAAATATATTTTTAAGTTTCCTGAAATGTAGAAATTAGTATTTTTCTTTGTTTTGAATTTTTCAGAAAATCCAAAAATCTTTATTTTTGTCTTTTATCTTTCCCTTAATCTGTCACAATTTTCATCACTTTGTAAATCATTCCATTTAAACACTTTTTAGGTTACCCTTTTTGTTTATTCCTATCATCCTGTCTTCTAGAAAATAAAATTACTTTATATTAAATCCATTATTTTATTTCACTGTCCTCTTCTTGTTATAAGACTTAAATTTACATGAAGTTCTTGCTTTCTTTCATCAAACTATTGTTTTTAGTGTAAACATAATTTATAGTGTTAGTGTGGATCAGATTGTAGAATAATAGACATCCCTCTCAAATCTTAGACTTTGTTGTTATAATCAAGTTTTGAATTAATAATTTATGAATAATTGTGGGCACTTGGAGCTACTGGGAGTTCAAGGGGATATTATGTCTTTTATAAGATTTTAGGTCAGCAGATATTGGCATATGATCATCTTTGTCTAATAGGATTCTTTTCCTCTATCTCTACAGATTCTCAACTCAAATTTCAGAAAAAAAAATGGACACAGGGAATCATTCCATAGTGACAGAATTTATTCTTATGGGATTAACAGACCAACCAGAACTCCAGTTCCCCCTTTTCTTACTCTTCCTACAGATATACATTATTTCCATGATGGGAAATGTGGGATTATTCCTACTTATCAGGATAAGTTCTCAGCTTCACACTCCCATGTACTATTTTCTCAGTAACTTGTCCTTTATTGACTTATGTTTTTCCTCTGTAATTACCCCTAAAATGTTGGTGAGCTTTGTATCAGAGAAGAACATCATTACCTACTCAGGGTGCTTGACTCAGTTCTTTTTCTTCTGTACATTTTGTATGGCTGATCTCTTCATGTTATCAGCCATGGCCTATGATCGTTATGTTGCCATCTGTAGCCCCCTGATCTATACCACCACCATGTCCCAGAGAACCTGCTTCCTGCTAGTGCTAGGAGTGTATACTATGGGGGTCTTTGGAGCCATAACTCATACATGTGGTCTAATTAGACTATCCTTCTGTGGAAACAATGTAATTAGTCATTATTTTTGTGATGTCCCTCCCCTTTTGAAGCTTTCCTGCTCTAGCACTTACCTCAATGAGCTTTTGGTGATGTTTCTGGTTGGGATCAGCTCATTAATAACCACTATACCTATAGTGATTTCTTATGCTTTCATTCTCTCTAACATCCTCAGCATCCATTCTGCTAAAGGCAGGACCAAAGCCTTCAGCACCTGTGGATCTCACATGGTAACTGTTGCTCTCCTCTATGGCTCCACCATTTTCATGTACTGTCAACATGCAACAGCCAGCAACCTCACTCAACAGAAAGTGGCCTCAGTGATCTACACCACAATCATCCCAATGCTAAACCCCTGGATTTATAGTCTGAGGAACAAGGATGTGAAGGAAGCCCTGAAGAAAATCAGGAAGGACTGGACAGTCCCCTGGTATAAGTGGCACAATTAAAAGTCACTAAAAATTTATGTTTATTTTTTTTTGCTTCTACATACCCTTTATATTTATATTCATGGAGACAGAAGTCAGATTTGGAATACATTACAAAGTTGGGAATGTCATATTTTTTTTTTCTTGTCAATTTCCTTTCCTGAATTGGCTGCCTCCCATAACCAACACCCAACACCCAACAATTTATGTCACCAGGTTTTTTCTCCATTAGAACATTCTAAAGTAATATATCACACCATATTTTCTCTCTAAATTGATCAATGCCTTATCCCACTGTCTATGACATCTATCTCAGATTGCTGACAGTATTAGAAATCAAGCTTACCGACTCTGCCTTGCTAAAATGATGTACTGAGGATTGATTGAATTCTAAGGTTCAAAGGTAATCGAGTAGAAAGTTTACCTCAGCTATGACATAGGGATGACAACACAAGGAGTACTGTCATCCCAACATTTAGATTAATGAGAATTCATAACATATCAAGACTTATGTAGTACATGTATAAAATTTAGGAAGTTTTCCTGAGTGATGAAATATCTCTAATCCAATTTCTTCTGGGTCCCCAAAATTTAGCAAAAAAATCTCCAAAATATATAACTTTTCTCTTTTTCTATTAATATTATTATTTACCAACTCACCTAAAATGGGATAAATAATAGAAATAATCTTTTATTATAGTTAACTTCATTTACTTCAAGATATTAAAATTTCCAAGAGCACAATTAAGGAACTTCAAGTGGCAGCACATTATTCAAGTTGGAACAATCAGTTCATTGTGCAGTGGATACCCAAATCCTAACCCCTCTTCTTTGCTCCCCTTTCCCCTCCACCCTGCCCTGAAGTGTCTATAAAAATGGCAGCATGAGCTCTCTGAAACAATGAAATGTCTCAAACCAGTTCCAGTTGTTCAGTGAAGAAAGCCATATATGCCCAGAGAGGTATATGAAATGTGGACCACAACATAACATTTTCATGCTCTCTATTGATGTTTGCTTGCATTGTGTTTCTTTTCCCTGAATTTTTTCTTGTAGATATGATTTTTCTTGCACAACAATGATGTGTGAAAATATGTATACATATTTTCGACTTGTCAAGTATTTTAACATAATTAACATGTAGTGGACTTCCTGCCATTTAGGGGAGGGGAAGGGCCTGGGGGGGAAATTTGTAACAGAAAGCTTTGTAAAGATCAATGTTGAGGAACTACCCATACATATGTTATGCAAATAAAAAGCTTTAATAAAAAAATGGCAGCATGAAAAAGCCTTTGCTTAGAAAAATAATTTCATTCTCTTCATCCAAATGTGTGCAGAGCTCAAGTAGATTAAGTAGATTAAGAAAGAGGCTAGAAAAATGAACGAACAAAACATAAAAAAGAGTCTGACTATAAACAGCTACTACAGTAATGAGGAGGATCAAGGCACAAAGTGGAAGATAATGACAATGAATACTACTAAAAATGTCAAACTATGAATTTGACATAAACTCATAAAGCTTTTCTAGATGAAGTAAAGAAAAAGCAATGAATGATTTTAAAAGTCAAATAAGAGTTGTAGAGAAAAAATGAAGGAAATAAATGAAATGGATTCAGGATAACTATTTAAAAAATAGTTAACAAGAACATTTGGGGAAAATAAAAAATAGGGATGGAAATCCTAAAGATGGTAATACTTAGTTCTTCCAAACTTTCCTCTGAATAAATTAAAATAATTTCTCAAACTGAATTTGAGAGTGGCAGAAATAATAGAAAATCAAGATAAAACAGTCAACCAATCTAACAATTTAGGAAGACCTCAGGAAAGACCTTACTTGCAGAAATAGTCTGATTAGAAATGAAATTCAGATAACACTCTGTCAATAAGTAACAGACCTTAGGGACAGATCTGTTCCCAGAACCTTTGGCTTTGGAAATACTGTATGAGGGTTTGGAGTGACTGATCAGGCAAATAATTTGCAAGGCTCTCTGGTGGTACTGGACACAGTGTCCAGGCAAATTGGCCCATCACGTCCCGGGCTAGGGCTACAGATGAGGAAAGTGAACATATGCTGGAACAGAGATGAAGGCTCTCCTCATGATTTCTAGATGCAGAGAATTAGTTGTGGTCATTCATAGGAGATTAAAGTCCTTGGTTTCAGTTTCAGGCCAAAAGGGTGAATTGGGAGAATGAAGTTGGTCATGAGTTTCTAAGTGTATTAGCCATAAGAGAATTTGCAGTGCCACAAATGTAGGAACTCCTGGTCTCATCTCAGGGAGGGATAAGAGTTCCTGAGGTAATTCATGAACTTATGAGCCTTGGATCAATGCTCAGTTAAAGACTCAAAAAGTTGAAGAAACCCTCCCATAGACCTCTGAAAGCAACTACACAAAAAAACTTAAAGATTGAGACATTATCCCCCAACTCTGGGAAAATCAAATTCTAATATAAAATTAAATGACCAAAAATAGATTTTTTTTTAAAAAAATAGGTAAACAACAGAAAATAAAGAACCTGAAAATAGATAGATTCCATGATGATAGACAAGATCAACATTCAAACTCAGAAGACAACAGAGTCAAAACAGTGACATGCAAAACTTCAAAAAATGCAAAATGGTCACAGGCTTAGAGAGAATTATTGGAAGAGATTCAAAAGGATTTTAATAATCAGATGAAGGAGGAAGAGGAAAAATCAGGAAAAAAAATTAGTAATGCAGGAAAATTATGAAAAAAGCAAACCATTAGAAAAGAAGATCCAAAAATTCAATGAAGAAAAGAACTCTTTGAAAATTAGAATTGGACAAGAGGAACCTAATGACTTTGTAAGACATAACTCGAGAAAAGAAATTTTAAAAATCAAAAGAATGAAAAAGGAGAAAATGAAATATTTCATTAGAAAAAACATCTGATAGGGGCAGCTAGGTGGCACAATGGATAGAGCACCAGCCCTGAAGTCAGCAGGACCTGAGTTCAAATCTGGTCTCAGAGACTTAACATTCCTAGTTGTGTGGTCCTGGGCAAGTCACTTAACCCCAATTGCCTCAGCAAAAAACAAAAAAAAGAAAAGAAAGAAAGAAAGAAAAACATCTGACTTAGAAAACATTTTTAGAAGAGAAAAGAGTATTCATGAAATTCATGATAAAAAAAGAAGAATCTAGGTGTTATATTACAAAAAAGTTTGAAAGAAAATTGTCCTGAATTTTTAGAACTAGGGATTGAATAGAAATTGAAAAAAAAAATAATCCAGCAATCACAATATTTAAGAGATTTCCAAATGAAAAGTCACAGGAAAGTTTCAAAGCTCCCAGGTGAAAGAGAATGTTCCAAGCAAATAAAAACAATTAGAGTATTGTAGAACTTACAACCAAGATAATATGAGATTTGGTAGCTCAACATAAAAAGAAAAAATACAAATGTAGCAGTCATGGTCTCAATTAAAAAACTAAAATAGGTCAAAAGATATGCAGTTTGATTGCCCTTGGGCATAGTTCCACATAGCTCTCCAGAATGGTTGAATCATTTCACTGCTCCATCAACAATGCATTAGTCAGCTTTGGGGATAAAAATTCACTATTTGACAAAAACTGCAGGGAAAATTGGAAACTAGTATGGAAGAAACTATGCATTAACCCACACCTAAAACCGTATACCAAGATAAGGTCGAAATGGATTCATGATCTAGACATAAAGAATGATATTATAAACAAATTAGAAGAACATAGGATAGTTTGCCTCCCACATCCGTGGAGGAGAAAGGAATTTGTGACCAAAGAAGAACTAGAGATCATTATTAATCATGAAATAGATAATTTAGATTATATCAAGTAAAAAAATGTTTGTAAACAAAACAAATGCAGACAAGATTAGAAGGGAAGCAATAAACTGGGAAAACATTTTTACATTCAAAGATTCTGATAAAGACTTCATTTCTAAAATATATAGAGAATTGACTTTTTTTTTCTTTTTGCTGAGGCAATTGGGGTTAAGTGACTTGCCCAGGGTCACACAGCTAGGGAATGTTAAGTGTCTGAGAGCAGATTTGAACTCAGGTCCTCCTGACTTCAGGGCTGGTGCTCTAACCACTGCGCCACCTAGCTGCCCCGAGAATTGACTTTTATAATTTATAAGAATTCAAGCCATTCTCCAATTGATAAATGGTCAAAAGATATGAGCAAACAATTTTCAGATGAAGAAATTGAAACTATTTCTAGTCATATGAAAAAGTGCTCCAAATCACTGTTGATCAGAGAAATGCAAATTAAGACAAATCTGAGATACCACTACACACCTCTCATATTGGCTAAGATGACAGGAAAAGAAAATGACAAATGTTGGGAGGGATGTGGGGAAATTGGGACACTGATACATTGTTGGTGAAACTGTGAACAGATCTAACCATCCTGAAGAGCAATCTGGAACTATGCTCAAAGAGTTATCAAACTGTGCATACCCTTTGATCCAGCAGTGTTTTTAGTGGACCTATATCCCAAAGAGATCTTAAAGGAGGGAAAGGGACCCACATGTGCAAAAATGTTTGTGGCAGTTAGTGGCTAGAAACTGGAAACTGAATGGATGCCTATCAGTTGGAGAATGGCTGAATAAATTATGGTATATGAATGTTATGAAATATTATTGTTCTGTAAAAAATGACCAATAAGATGATTTTAGAGAAGCCTGGAGAGACTTGCATGAACTGATGCTGAGTGAAATGAGCAGAACCAGGAGATCATTATACATAGCAACAAGACTATATCATGGTCAGTTCTGATGGGCATGATTCTCTTCAACAATGAGGTGATTCAAACCAGTTCCTATTATTCAGCAATGAAGATAGTCATATACATCCAGAGAGAGGCCTGTAGGAACTGAGTGTGGACCACAACATAGCATTTTAACACTTCCTGTGAATGTTTGCTTGCATTTTGTTTTCCTTTTTAGGTTTTTTTTTTCACTTTCTAGATCCGATTTTTCTTGTGCAGCAAGATAACTGTATAGATATGTATACATATATTGGATTTATCATATATTTTAACATATTTAGCATGTATTAGACTACCTATCATCTAGGGGTAGGGGTGGGGGGGAAAGAGGGAAAAAATTTGGAACAAAAAATTTTGCAAAGGTCAATATAGAAAAATTACTCATATGTTCTGTAAATAAAAAAATCAATAAAAAATTCATTAGTATTCCAGTTTTCTCACGTCTTCTGCAACTTTTATCATTATTTTTCCCTGTCATCTTAGCCAATCTGAGAGGTGTGAGGTGGTACCTCAGAGTTGTTTTAATTTGCATTTCTCTATTCAATAGTGATTTAGAACATTTATTCATATGACCACAGAGCTTTAATTTCATCATCTAAAAATTGTCTATTCACAACCTTTGACCACTTATCAATTGGGGAATGACTTGTATTGTAAATTTGACACAGTTCTTTATATATTTTAGAAATGAAATCTTTATCAGAAACACTGGCTGTAAAGAATTTTTCCTAACTTTGTACTTCCCTTTTAATCTTGTTTCTGTTGGTTTTGTTTGTGCAAAAACTTTTTTAATTTAATGTAATAAAATTTGTCCATTTTGCCTTTCATAATGTTCTCTAGTTCTTCTTTAGTCATAATTTTCTAGCTTCTTCAAAGGTCTGGTAGGTAAATTATGCCTTGCTCTCCTAATTTGTTTATGGTATCATCTTTTATTGCCAAATCATGTACCCATTTTGAACTTATTTTGGTATGGGATGTGAGATGTAGGTTCATGCCAAGTTTCTGACATTATTTTCAAGTTTTCCTAGCAAATTTCATCACATAATAAGTTCTTATTCCAGAAGCTGGAGTTTAGGGGTTTATCAAATACTAGATTGCTATAGGCCTGGATTATTGTGTCAGATGTATCTAATCTATTCCACTGAGCCATCACTGTATTTCTTAGCCAGTACCAATTGGTTTTGATGAATGCTGTTTTAAAATATAGTTGTAGGTTTGGTACTGCTAAGCCATCATCCTTTGTATTTTTTTTTCATTTATTCCCTTGATATTATTGACCTTTTGTTCTTTCAGATTAATATTGTGATTATTTTTTCTAGTTCTATAAAATAATTTTTGGCAGTTCGTTTGGTATGGCCAATATGTAGACCAATTTAGGCAAAATTGTCATTTTTATTATATAGCTCAATCTGGACAGAAACAATTGATGTTTTTTTCCTGTTGTTTAGATCTGACTTTATGTGTGTGAGAAGTGTTTTGTAATTGTATTCATATAATTCTTGGGTTTCTCTTGACAGGTAGATGCCCCCAAATTTTATTTTGTCTATAGTTATTTTAAATGGAATTTCTCTTTTTATCTCTTGCAGAGCTGCTTTGTCAGTAATGTGTAGAAATGTTGATAATTTGTGTGGGTTTATTTTATATCTTGGAAATTTGCTAAAGCTGTGAATTGTTTTGAGTAGGTATTTGGATGGTTTTCTAATATTCTCTAATTATATCATCATATCATCTGCAAAGAGAGATAGTTTTATTTCCTCATTGCCTATTTTAATTTCTTTAATTTCTTTTTATTTTCTCATGGCTAAAGCCAACATTTTCTTGTACAATGTTGAATAATAGTTGTGATAAAGGGCATCCTTGTTTCATCCCTGATCTTGTTGGGAATGCATCCAGCTTCTCTCCATTACAAATAATATTTGCTGTTGTTTTTATAGATACTGCTTATTATTTTAAGGAAAACTCTCTTTATCCTCATGCCCTCTAGTATGTTGTTTTTGTTTTTGTTTTTTTTTTTTACTAGGAATGGGTGTTGTATTTTATCAAAAGATTTTTCTGCCTCTATTGAAATTATCATATGATTTCTGTTGGTTTTGTTATTGATGTGGTCAATTATGGTAATAGTTTTCCTTATATTGAACTCCTGGTATAAGTCCCACTTGGTCATTGTGGATTATCCTGCTGATAAATTGCTGTAATTTTTGTGGTAATATTTTACTTAAAATTTTTTCATCAATATTCATTAGAGAGATTGGTCAGTAATATTCTTTCTCTATTTTGGCTCTTCCTGGTTTAGGTATTTGTGTCATAGAAGGAATTTGGCAGAACTCTTTCTATTTTTCCAAATAGTTTACATAGTGCTGCATTTAATTGTTCTTTAAATGTTTCATAGAATTCACTTGTGAATCCTTCTGGCCCTGGAGATTTTTTCTTAGGGAGTACATTAATGGCTTTTTCAATTTCTTTTTCTAAAATGGGATTGTCAATATAATTGATTCACTGTAGTATAGATCTGGGAAATATAGATTTTTTTAAATACTCATTCATTTTGGTTAGATTGTCAGATTTATGGACATAGTTTGGCAAAATAGGTACTAATTATTGCTTTAATTTATTTTTCATTGGTAGTAAGTTCACCCTTTTCATTTTTTATACTGGAGATTTTGTTTTTTTCCCTTTCCTTTTTCTAATCAAATTAACCAATGGTTTATCTATTTTGTTGATAATAAAACCAACTCATAGTTTTATTTATTAGTTGAATACTTTTCTTAGTTCCATTTTATTCATCTCTCCTTTGAATTTCAGATTTTCTAATTTGTTATTTAACTTGGGGCTTTTAATTTTTCTTCTTCTAGCTTTTTTGGTTGCATGTATAATTCACTGATCTCCTCTTTCTCTATTTTATTCATGTAGCTATTTAGACATATAAAATTTCTCCTAGAAGTGTTTTGGCTCTATCCCATAGTTTTTGATATGTTGTCTCATTATTGTCATTCTCCATTTTTAGAATTAGATTATTTAATTTCCAATTGGTTATTCTATATTTCTCTGACCCTTTATTGAATATAATTTTATTGCATTGTGGTCTGAAGAAAAAGCATTTACTATTTCTGCCTTTCTGCATTAGAATGTGAGGTTTTTATGTCCTAATACAGGGCCAATTTTTGAGTAGGTGACATGTCCTGCCAAGAAAAAGGTGTATTCCTTTCTATTCCTATTCAGTTTTCTCCAGAGATCTATCATATCTACATTTCCTAGGATCCTATTAACCTCCCTAGTTTCTTTCATACATACATACATACATACATACGTATGTATGTATGTATGTATATATGTATGTGTGTATATATATATAAACATAGATATAGAAATATAGATAGATCTCTGGAGAAAACTAAATAGAACTAGAAAGGAATAC